>JAOXXN010000368.1:2353149-2364709 GCA_026770055.1 Myrmophylax atrothorax
AGAATCCCTTCCATCCTGTGGGCTGTCCGGTAGTTGACAGACAGTGTTGGGAACATAAGGCTCTGATTGTCTAGAAGTGCTTATTGCTATAATTTCTCCCTGGCTGAAGTGTGGCTTCATATCAGAAGTCAGAACCCTTTCCAACCTGTGTGCTGTCAGTGTTGGGTACATAAAGATATGATTGTCTGGAAGCGCTTACAGCTAATAAGTTTTAATTAATACAGTTAAGACTAGAAATCATTGTATTTCTGTCTCCCTCCCTTTCACGTGACAGGGAGGAAAATTCATATTAATTGGCCAACTCCCTAGTTTCAGTTGTGGTTAAACTCACAAGAACTTCACTTTTTTAAATCCAGGTAAGAAATTATGTAGTATGACAATACAGTTCTATTGAAAGGCATGGGTAATACAAGAAACCAGTATTGTAAAGTTCCGTCAAACTCCCATTTCAATGACCCCATCATCTCTATCTTGTCTTAATACTGAGTTACTGCTCAATCGATGCTCACATATCCATTCAGTCTCTGATGAGGTCTTGATTCGCAGTTCAGGAGGCCAATAACTGCATCAGTTCTTTCTTCCTAACCTCCCTGACTAAAATAAACAGTTCAGTAACACATAGTACTGCCTCTGCTTCCTTACAGTTTTGGGGAAAAGATATATTGCACTTGTCTCAAAGTCAAAATTCTTGCTTTATTAAAAAACAATTTGAATTTTATCAATTATAAATTGAATATTTCTTGAATAAAGCAGTTTCTCAGATAATCCTGTAACATTTTTAGGAAACATCACAACATTTTGCAACTAAACCACCAAAATCTACTGAAGGTATATGTGCAATTACCTCTGTAATTTCATTAATAATGTTGCATGTGCAGATATCCAGGTTTGAAGACTGAGTAACATTGCTAAATTCCACATTTGAATATGCCTTCTGAAGCTTAATAACAGTAATTTTATGTAGTTGCATTTAGTGTTGATTGAAGCATCCATGATTCAGCCATCCATTAACATATTAACATCTGAAACTTGGGCTGGAATAAAAACCACTATTATTTCAGTCCATTAAATTCTACATTTGATAATTCAAAATTTAATCTTTTCTTTATTCCTTTGCTACCAACATTCAAAATAACTGAAGGAAACGGTACTCTTAAATATGAAGACAAACATCATAAACGGTGCTAAACTGTTGTTGCCTTTGTCCGATTTTAACTGTTTTAAATGAAAGATTAATGATAAAAGATGGATAAACAAGAAATTGCTCCTTTTTTCTTCTAGACTCCAGTTTAGCAAACCAAACCCATGTATTTGTTTTGCTGCCTCACTTCTCCACTTGCTCATCTGTATGTCTTTTACTCACTATTTAAAAGATTTATTAAATTACCCTGGGCCAAGCAGTGTGTGAAAACTTTCAGTCATTGATAAGTAAACAATAAAACGGCAGTCACGAATTAAAAAAATATATTTTCATAATGAAACTCTTTAACCTAAATTCTCTCTGCTAATAAGATGTAGGAAAAAAGTGAGTACTTCTATTATCATGCCAGACTCCGTGGGTGGTTAATCTTAATTTGAATTTTAGTTCAGTTTCAAATGAGTGTGAGGAGTATAAAATATTGTACTAGAACCATTTATATTGAAATAAAAGCTCTGGAGCAGCCTATATGCAAGGACATGTGCACTTGCCTTTATTTGGCTAAAAAAAAAAAAGAACTTTTTTTTACTTTTAGAGTAATTTTTTTCTTCACAATATGTGGTGGTGGTTATAGAATGGCACAGAAGCAGAATACTTTACTTCTTAAAAGAAACATGTGTGTGCCACAAATAGTCAATGTCAAGACAAAACTGTTTGGAGTTATTAAGCACATTTTACGTTTCTGTCTCACTTGCCTATACTTTATGTGTGCGATTTAAAAGAGAGGCTCTTTGTCAGAGTTACAAATTCATGTTATGGAAAAATAATGAACATATATTGCTTTGAGCATAATACCTTAGTAATGTAATTGTATGAAGGAACAGCATTAGTTGGTATGGTATCAAATTTCTTACCTGCTGAATTTTGATGTACATAAAATTATATCACATTCTCCAAGTCACAGTAAGTGTGCAGTTCCTAAGCTGCCTGAGAAGAAAGTACTCTTCCCTAAACAGTGTCCAAGGACAGCAAAAAACTATGCTCATACTCAGCATATTTTATTCTTTAATCACATTATTGTCAAGAAATGTGGTGGTAACACACCTAAGAATAAGGTAAAAGGATTAATATGAAGATGAAGGGTTGCATTAAATCCTGCAGAGCTCTTTTAAAGGTGAAGTCTTGGAACAGCAGTTCCTTCTAATTTTTTGTGCTACGATCAGTCAGACTGTTAAATCAAGCAACCAATAAATATGATCCACAAAGAGTATGCTTCAGCTTGTAAGGTAAATAAACACATGGACTAAATCCTGATGTTTGATGCTGTGAGAGGAGTCCACAAATACTGGTTTTGAGAGCCACTGAAACTTGCAGCAATTTACAAGAAGGGAAAATACAAGTGTGTCTTCCCCCTCCCCCCCCCTCCCCCACCCATAGTCATCTGTGTCTTTGGCATGCTCCTGTTGTGCAGTACTTACCGGAAAGCATTATCAAGGTAGACCAGACTGCTCATTAGGAGTATGAGAGACCTCAGCCTTACAGTGAAGATGTCATTTGCTTGGGAGGATTCTACATCAGCAGCTTATTGCATTGCATATGCACTCATTAAACTAATTTTTTATGGTAGGCAGCACAAAGGTAAAGCTGAATCTCAAGAGACCTTCATACTGTTGGAGAGCACATAGACTGAAAGGAAATCAAGTTGCTACCTCTTTTTAAAAAGAAGCACATTTCACCAGGACAAAAATGTATATGTTTCTTTAGTCTCCAGCTTCTGGCACAGTGTGGCCCTGGGGAGTGGGACACAGCTGTGTTGCATGAGACCCTGAATGCAAGCTCAGCCCCATAAGAGTGTCCTTATTTTCCAAAGCCCCCACAGCATGACCATGTATAAATCTACTGCACAGCAACAGTTGTGTGTAAGGCTGTAGCATCCTGTCAGGGACATAGACCTCCCCAGGCTGCTGACAAAACCGGGGGGTGTGAGGACGCAGTTCTGCACACAGGCTACGAAAGGGATCTGCAGGGAAACTCATCTGCACCCTAGCTCTGAGCTGGATCCTTGAATGCCTCTCCCCTGACCCCTCTCTCTGGTTCCAGGATTTGCAAGCAGGGGTCTTTCTTCCCATAATTGATTATGCTGACCTCTGCTCTTCCTTGCAGTCTGAGGGCCATCCATATCTGCCTTTGTCTCCACTCTTATCTTGGCAGTCTCTCATCCCTTATCCTCACCCTGTAACCCACGGACTGGAGTTTCCTGTTTTCTACCCCTGAGTACAGCAATCTCTGCCTTATCTCCCTGCTGGTTTCAGTCTCAGCTCCATCTGTTCATTTGACATTCATGAACCTCATCAAGCTTTTGTTTTCAGACCCATCCACATTTAAATACATTATATTTGTGCTCACTTGGTTCTCACATTTGTCACTAGGATGATAACTGTGCTGAATAACCTAAATTGTGTTTTAAATTTGGTTCTGACTTCAGCTACTATCCTTTCCAAAAAGCCTGCTGTGCTTTCAAAGCTTCACAATGAGGTCTCTGGCTAAAACAGTCCCCTTTTTTTTTTTTTCTCTGTGCCTATCAGGCATTCTCCAGATGTGTGTAACTTCTGATGTAAACATAGCTACTCATTCTACCTGTGTTCTCTCCTAGCCATAAAATATATTTCTTTGTCATCATCTGAGTTTTTCTTACTGCCTCTTAGCTTCATGTATTTAGTGACGTGACTTCTGCAAGGAGCATTTTTTTAATATTCCAGGATAATTCTGCCATCCCTAAACTCAACAGGAAACCTTGCTTCACCTGGCCTTCCATTTCAGCAGAGAGGACACATTTGAAAAGAGAATACATCTTTTAAAAGTACATTTTTGAAAAAGTATATTCCCTCCTCACTAATTATTATATTTCTTTGGATACTTTATTCTCATCTGAAAATATCTCTTTCCTCCATAATTTTTGCTGTAGTGAAGTGTCACATAGATAAAAGCAGAAAGGAAACATCTTAATTTATCCTTATTTTTATCTCAGATAAATCTGACTTAAATCCTTCAGTTATTAAATTGGCTCAATTCCAAGAATGCCACCTGTACAAGATAATATGAGAAATATGCTGCAATCAGAACACCAGCTCCGGAGCTGGGAGTTAAAGAAAAAATACCCTATGTCCAACCCATCAAGAAATCAAACCTCAAAAGCAAAAACAAAAAAACCCCAACCAACCAAGTAACCAAGCAACCAAGCAACCAACCAACCAACCAAAAATTATTCAAACTTACAAAATGCAGCCTAACATTGAGATCTAACTTTTTAGATAATTTAAAACTCCTTACTCGCTAGTCACACTACTAAAACATCCACAGAAAATCCATACCTCACTGTTATGGGGGGGTTTAATCCATAAATTTTTGGGGTTTTTTTGAATCTTGTCCTAGTATCTCAGTCTAGAGTCTTTGTCAGCATGCAGGTATCCTTCTGCTAAAACAGCTACCAACCTTTCCTTTCTTTCTAGCCTTAATATATTTGGCTTCCTGTATTCCCCATCAATACCTGCTTTGTTCTTGTCCAAATGATTCTCTAGATGTACACTTTTCCTTCTCAAGTAGCTGTGGATTTTTTTATCTCAATCCAAGCCATTTTAGTTCTGTTATCAGCTTCACTGCTCGTCACTGAATTTTGGTTAATGTATCTATCTTTCATTACTTTTGGACCTTCTAATAATCTTCAGCAATTAAATCATGACTCCTCCCTTTAATGATTTCTAAACTTGCTATCAAAAAATTTTTGCTTTTCTCATATTTTGCGGCTTAGTCCATAAAGTCATCAAAACACAGCCAAAGAATTTTTACGTCTCTAAAAATCAATGGTGATCATTTTGCCAGGCCTTGGAATAAGATGATGATCACAGCAGGTATTGCTACATTAGGACAAAATCCTTGCCCATTTTATAAAGTCAAAGGAACCATAAAATTGTAGAATGTTAATTAACAAGGGTGTCTTTCTGAAATGAAATATGACAAAGAGCCACAAGAGTAAACAGACGCAATGCCATAGCTCTAAACTTGTTATTTCATGACCAACATGTGATCAATTGGGAACACCTGTATTAACAGTACAGCTGTCTCAGAGTTGACTTCTGACTTTTCCAGGATACAATATGGGACAGCAGGATAGATTTGTGCAATTAAAATGCAAACACCTGTGCTGACTCTAAAGACCAGATGTGCTTCAATGAAACAAGCCCTGAGATTTGCTTAAAACTAGCACCTGCTTCCCCGTCACCTGGGTTTCTGCATGTAGAGTAACTTCTAAGTTTTGAATGTCTTTCATTCTTTTTACACAGGAAATGCCTGTATTTAGATACTCCTTTGCAAGTAAGACAAATTACCTTTTCTGCAAGGTATATTTCAAATTTCATTCCCACCCTTCAGCTTTCTCCTAAGGTTTGCTCCCTGATGTTGTAAAATAGCCAAGAGCTAAGAGCTGCCCACTGTGCTGTCCCTCAGTGCCTAGTTCTTTTGATACTTAAAGTGAACAAAGGGAAAATTGAAAGCAAACCTCTAATGAGTCAGCATAGCTAATTAAACTACATCATCCCTTAGGCCACAGCAAAAAAGGCAAACTTTGTCACTAGCTTTGTTCTAGTTTCTCTTGGCCCCTAGCACACATGGTCACAGGCTCTGCCTGGCAACTCCCTGGTTTATAACAACACAGATTTAAGTTTGGGAATGAGCACATACGCATCCTTTGACTAGGGACTCCCTTGTACCATCTGTTGTGCACCAGCTGTACTGAACCAGCATGTCCCAAAAAAGCTCACCCATTTTGAGACTTGCAGGTAAGACAAAGCCAATAAATGCTTCCTGGTGAGCAGATTCTTAATTAGAGGGATAGGACTGTCTGCAGATCCACATAGTGAGTGAATAGCATGGCTCAGTTGTTCAACATAATAAATCTCAAGGTCTGCATCCATACTGTACTTCACAGTGTATTTATTATGTTTGGCAGATAAAAAATGAGCAGATGATATCTCACTCAGCATCTTTCTCAGCTATTGGAAGAAATGATAATTTCACTGTAAATCACTATCTGGCTAATTTTCTCTAGCCTTTGTCAATGACATCTTATAACAGTTGTAAAAACATCAGTTTTTGTACTCAAAGACCTCATCTAGATTAGGAGCTGCTTGATTTTAAGGTGTTTTTAATGCCTGGTGGGATCTATGACAAAGGAGGAGGGCAAGGAAACAGGACTGTTTTTTTTCTGACAGTGTTATCTGCTCAGTGCTGAGCTCTGAAATCTGTAAGCATCACATGCCACCTGGCTCAGCAAGCAGTGTAATACAACAGGACAGAAATAACCTACATCAGTGAAAGAGCAGCCAGCACTGTTCTGGGCCAGTCCAGTGGCAGATGTGCAACTGGAAAATAAAGCTACAGCTGTATTTAGTAAGGGTAGATGAATTATTACATGGAAGAAACTTGCTAGGGAATTTCAAAGTGATGAGGAAAGCAAAAGTGACCTTGACTTACAGCGGAGTGAGCAACTGGCTCCTCAAGTGTCTCCAACTCCCTAAAGCATTATGTCACTGTATAGGTCTTCAGCACAGCTTTCAAACTATCTTAAGTTTTATTCTAACTCCTCTTTTGATTACTCTAGTGAAACAAAACTCCCTGTGTTAAAACACAATCTAAAATCAAATCCCTTCTGAAGCTGCAGAAACTGTTTTATCTCCAAGGCAGGAAAACAGGAGGAGCAGCAAAGCAACACATGACTATTTTTGTATGGGTATCTGTGGAGAGCAGAGATATATGATGATCTGCCTGGAGGACTGGAAGCCTTAGCATCAGCTTTAAAAGTTTAAGATACTCAGAGAGGGAAGAGATGGACATGAAATATTTGGAATTTGTTAGTCTGGCCTTTTGCAGAGTCTAATGGAGCTTATGGGCAAGCAGGTCATTCAGTTTTCCCCAAAGGTATTGTGCTTGAAGGAGACAGGAGGGAGTTTACACCAGCCCCTGATATAAAGACTCAACATTAGCCATGAAAAAGCTATGACTCTCAGGCTACAGCATTTTCAGAGGGCTTGAGTTCACAGCTATTGCTCTTATTGGTAGGTTTTTACCCATTGGTCATATCTAGAAAGCAAATAACTTACACACCTCAGTAGGACTTAGTGAATTACAGTTCTCTAATACGTACAATACATAGACATATATATATGGTATACACATGCACTTATCTATAACTAATCACAAAGACACACTTGTATGAGAAAAAATGAGGAACAAATAATGAGTTTACTTTGGCTGTGTTATTCTTAATGCGGTTCTCTGTTGTGAGTATGATAAACTTCATAAACACAGTACGCATCAAAGGAACAAGAGAAGGAATTTTGTCAGTATTTTGATAACATAAATTACAGAAATATGGCTGAAAGAATCCTTTGCTCTATTAACATAAAAGTCCGTCTTTTTTGTGCTGTCATCTAAAGCTGTGACTGGTGACCACTGTGCTATTCACTGTGCTATTCACTATGCCCTAAATTGCTTTGTTTGGTTCTGTGATCTCCAGTTAACAATTTTAGAGAAAAGGTGCTCAGGGATTCAATGCAGGGATTCAGGTTTTCCTTTACTGAGGAAGCATCAAAAGAAGCAGAGAGAGATTTAAGTCTTCTGTCTCCCTCTAGCACAAAGGTTTTGGGGGCTAACCCCAGTAACAGGCAACCTCTTCTAGGACCCTGCCTGCCACTTTTCCTAAGACATTTTTCTTCAGCATCACCCTGTTGCTCCTGAGAACATGGTGCAGCTTGGGATGAAGGAACAGCACGTGTCCTTTCCTGTGGAAAAGCCACTGCTGAACACAAGGACTGTACACTTCCCCATCCCACATCACCATGGGTCAGAGGCATAGAGAAAGAGTAGGGGAAGCAGATGAAGAAATACTTTGGAGATGGAGTTTAACTCCAGTACTATGCAAAAGTGCAAAAAACCAATCATGTGAAGTTCTTTGCTTCTGGAAAGCAAATTGAATGCAGAGATGAAGTAGGATCCAGGTCTGCAAACTGGTATGTGCACATAGAAATTATCCAGTGAAGGCCAGGTTTTTCAAGATGGTGGCCACAGATGCAGACAGACATGTATTGTCCGATCCTCAGAAATATTTAGGCATCTATCTCCAGTAAAATTCAAGAATCTTAAGTGAGTACCAGTATCTAATTAATTTCTATGGTTTTGGCCATTGTGAGTTTTTGAGAGGTTTAAGGCCCTTTTCAGATTCCTCAGGTACCTGCGTACCTTTACAGATCTGTCCTCACATGTCTCACTAAAGATGTGAAGCACAAACAACACTGTTATTTCACTTCCTCTAACCTGCATCAACAAGTATTTTGTTGACAATTTAAGCCCAAAACATGCATGACCGTAACATAAATACTGACTGGATTTGTTCAGTCAGTACTGCATGTTGTTCCTTTTTAACACCCAGATTTTCAGTTGTGTCTTGTATGAATAATCCTGGTAGTGGTTCATTATTTTTGCTTCTGGATATCACTGTCCACAGTAATATTCCTTCACCTCTTATTTTTGCCTACAGTATTCTGGTCGGGAGTGAATAATCCTTTTTTATATTTGGAAATTAACCACCAATTACATTTTTTCAAAAAGCAACAAATATACATAAAACACATTCAGACATCTGAATCTGACAGCAAGAAGCTAGTGTTGCTTTATGATCACATGTAATTGATGCAGATCCATCTTACAACACATATCCTCACATTCTGTGTGTCCTTCAGCATGCATGAGCAGTCCAGTGCCATTTTCTCCTTGCTGTCAGACCTATGCACAGGACCCTTACCTTGCTGTGCTTATTTCATTTCAAAATAACTTCAGCTCACCATTCCTCTGTGATTATATTCAATGATTCACTTTGATTTATCTTATCTTTTTTTAGCCATTGCAAAAATCGGCATCTTGACAGCCCTGAAAATCATCTGTTCAGAAATCATATAATCACCATAATGAGCACAGGCAGCACTGCAAGTTTTGCCAATCCTGCTTTGACACTATGCCCCAACTCCACAAGAGAAACCTCTCTAACCTGTAAAAACCTTTTTCTTTACTCAAATAATTTGGGTCTTGCATTCCTCTGTAAGGCAGCCTGCAAGCACAGGCTGGTTAATGACGGCTGCAGTGCTACCTGTCTGACAACTTGACAGGGACTACCATCCCATTTTGTAGAAGCCAACTTCAGATGCCAATATATATTTTGCCACAACTGCCTTTAAGCTGGATTTGAACCAAAGATCTGGAGATGAAAGACAAAATTTTAACCTCTTGTGACATTCAGTACACCTTTCTCTGCTTTTCACTACATTTTAAAATTTTCTTCTTTTTTCATTCCTCTTCCAACCTTTTGTTCACGCTGCATGAATCAGAACTAGACTTCTCTACAGACCACAAGCCACATGTTCCAGAATCTCTGCTGCATCTCTTGAGTCCTCTCTGTTCTTGATATCTGCACATTTTCTTTGGACCAAAAGGGCTCCCTGTCTTTTCTATCCTTTTTCTACCCTCTCTTAGTATAAAAATTCCATAATGCCAGTGATTTTGGTGTTATTTGGTACAGTTTGATTCTGAGTCTCTTTGACAATGCTAATAAACTTCTGGCCATGGGGAAGGTCAGATTATATTTCTTCTTGTCCTGCTTGAAATATGTGCCATAAAAATAAATTAAATAAATATTTCCTCTGTCAGTAACACATGAAGTTAATGGCACACTTAGCTATACTGAAGTATAATTTAACAGCAATGAAGGCACTTATACATCCAACCTTATTATAGTAAATCTATACTCATCATAATAGTGTCTTTAGGCAGGGTCCTCCCCATTGTGTTTGTCTATAAACTCCCTAAATTAAAAAAGTTTCCAAAATGTGCTAGCTTTATTTTTTTCAGTATGCACTGAAATGCTAGCAGACAAGATTATTTTGACCACTCTTAATCAACACTTCATTCCAAATTAAGCAAACCATTATTCACATTTTTTCTCTACTAGTTGTAACGCAAAAAAAAAACCAAACAAAAAACCAAACAAAAAAAAAACAAAAAACCCAAACAAACCAAATTCAGCAAAGCATTTCAACCCATTAGAATTCCCTGAGTTATCAAGCTATAACTTGGCATGATAAGTATGTACACATGAGTCCTGAACTCTCCTGCTCATAGTGACCTATTACAAGCAATTAAAACCAAGTAAGGTAGTAAGAGTTGGAGAGCTGTGAGCAATTGAAAGACAAAGCCTGTGACATCTGGCTGAACATGCTGTTCTTCTGCTGAAGGTAATTTATGGTTTACTTTAATTTCTTCACTGAACTGCCATGATGTAACCTTTGTGACCTCTCATTTATGGGATTTGTTTTAGTTCAAATAATCATCTGGCATCATAAATGTTGTCACAGGTAACAACACAAAGCAATTCAACAAGAATTTATTGAGGAATTTTGATTAAGTCCTGAATATGTGAATGGACTGGTCTGGACAAAGTTTTAGTTGAGAAGCAAAATTTCTTGAATCGTAAGTCTCCTAATATTTTCCAAAAAATGACCATATAAGAAAATTAGTTAGTCCCTAAAGCTTAAGCATCATTCACTTACAGATAATATATTATTTTGATGCATGATGCCAGGTTAATATAGAGAACTTTTTCTGTTATTTTCCTTTACAGTTTATTTTCTTCCTCTCTCCGAGGTCTTCTCTGGAGGTTTATGTAGAATGCATGTGGGTGCTGCAACAGTTATATCAATTATATTTAATAATTTCTTTCTACAATGTTATGCATAAGCTGCAAACAAAATCCCCATTAATATTGAAAAAGTAACAATTATTGTCTGGAAATTATTATTGTTGTTGTTATGATTATTTTAACTTTAGAAAACAAAGAATTTATTCATTATTATAGGCTTGCATTAAGATTTTCTTTGTAAGTATGCAGGCTGTTTCATGTCAAAGTTAGATGGTATTATGGAGGGACATAGAGCAGTTTTTCAATATTGTCTCTTCAAAGATAGCAAAATGCTGGATAGGAAATATGTCTGAAAATGTAGTGGTTTATTTTTTTCATAGGTATAGTAGCGTTTTGTCCTTGTCTTGCTTGCTTCCCATCTAATATCTGAGACTTATACATCTTAAATCATTTCCAGTATATTAATATAGTGCATTGATCTACCATTCATCTGATTCTTGAGTGGAGGGCATTAATGGTTTCCATTAGTCCATTTTCTAATTTCCACGCATTCTGACAATAATAAATCTTTGTTTCATCCATTTGCAAGGAGCAGCCGGTTCTTGCAGAATGGGCTGCTTTGCAGATGATGGAGGTTTATAGAAGGAGAAAAAAAAAAGCAAAGAGCAGTGATTGTCTCT
>JAOXXN010000368.1:2373651-2385232 GCA_026770055.1 Myrmophylax atrothorax
TACTAACTATGCTAAGCAATGTCACTAGGATGAAACTGATAGTGATGTGCATAGTTGTTTTTTTTTTTTTTAATACATACTATGATGCAGTCTAGCCAAGTTTTTTTTAATTACTAGTACTACTTTAGCATCACATAGTTATTTCCATATAATACAAGCACTGGAGGGGAAAGTGATATTACTGTAACTACTTCAAGAAGTCTTTGTGGTTAACTATTTCCAATTCACTCAGTGCTCTGCCAAGATTTAAGCAGTGCCTCTTTACCACCTTGCAGTTAAGTACCTTCCTTTGCAATTTGCCAAAGGAATGTGGTCTTGTATAATTGCTTTCTTTACAGTCTGTCTTGTAGGTTAACCACAACCACCTATGTTAAGGAGAGAGGTGGCATTCAGTGGATATAGAGAGAAGGTACAAGAACTGCCTGACAATCAGTCACTGAGGAGTTTAATGGAAATTCTGACATCTGAGTCATTGTGTAGCTGTTAACCCTAATAACAAAGCACACCTTGAGTTTTCAAAGTGGCTGGAGGTATTTAAGAGGAAAGTTAAGTACTGTTAAAGGAACAATCCATACTTAGCAGTATACTGAAATATGAGTGTGAAGTTCCTTGCTTATTCCAATGCCTCATGGACCTTGACCTTTTTTGCATATGGGGACATAGATTTTGATGTTCTATCAAATGTCACCATCCAGAAGGCACGTTTTCAGCATCTCTGGTTAAAATATTATTGTTCTGCACTCACCAGAGACTGGTCTGTTGCTCACCACAGCCACTACTGGGAGCTGAAAAATGCACTACATTGATGTATTCTGTAGCCTGAGGCAGTGGTCCTATCTCTTGCCAATATTCCCATGAAAGAAGAGAATCAATGTATGAGATGAGTTAAATACCAAATTCTTGGCATCAGTGACTAAGACTGATCCCTTTCTGCTATTAGCATATTTACAGGCACATCTTGATATTCAGAAGGAATTACAGAATCATAGAATATCCTGAGTTGGAAGGGACCTACAAAGATCATCAAGTCCAACTCCTGGCCCTGCACAGAACCATCCCAAGAATCCCACCATGTGCCTGAGAGTATTGTCCAAAGGTTCTTGAACTCTTGTCTGGCTTGGTGCTGTGACCACTTCCCTGGGGAGCCTGTTCCAGTGCCCAATCACCCTCTGGGTGAAGAACCTTCTCCTAATACCTAACTTAAACCTACTCTGTCACAGCTTCATGTTTTTGGGTCCTATCAATGGAACACAAGAAGTTCTAGAGTCTTGTGAATTCTCAAACAGAGAAAGATAGAGGGGTGGGTCAAGAAAGAAAATAACAATTATTTATTTTTTGCTTCTCAAATCCTCTCATTTTATGTTTTCTTGTCTGCCTCACTCTTGTTTTCTCTAGTCAGGTAATCACATCTTGACCTTTGCCCAAGCTGAATCTAAGCACAATTTGTCATGCACAGACAACAATATTTTTCCTAATTCCTAACCAGAAAACTAGTGCTTTTTTTAAATTTATTTTTTTATATTATTTTTTATTAAGCTAGGTGCAAATCTGTCTGTGAGTCTGAGGACAATGACAATTGTAGGAGACTTTCACAATCCCCTTTTCATCCAGACAGTTTCAATAGCATTGGATAACACACAAACATGGCTGAGGATATCAAAACCAGGGGTTTGCATAACTGTAGAAATGTTGACTGTTACGGTTATAAAGCCACTACAATACTTTTAGGACCAGCTCCTCTCATAGACAGAATACTTTAAAGCCATTATCAACAGACTACTTCAACTAATTCCTTATACCCCATATATTTTACAACTTCTCTATGCATCCTGTTTGTCTCATCTCTTCATATTTAAGGAAGCTTTTACTGGTGATCCATGCTAATTTCCACTCTACTACCAAAAAAGTAAAAATTGATACCCTGGTAGACACAGAAATCAACCTCCTTTGTAAAACCATTTATGTTCTAAAATATTGTCATTGTGTGCCAGATTTTTTTCAGGTTACCAAACTAAAAGAAATTAATTTGACTCTTCCTTGCCTGTCATTATAGTCATCTTTTTTTGGACAGTCACCATATCTTCCTTTTCTTTCTGTTCAACAAATTCTGACTTCACATAACCACTACTACCAGCTTGACTTTATGGAAAAAATTGCATAGTGGAATCCATCAAGATAAATTATTTCAGCATGACCTCTGATAACAATAAATATAATCAAAAGGTTGTTGTGTTGGGGGGTTTTTTTGTTTGTTTTGCAGGTGTTTTTTTTTAACATTAGCATGAACAGCCCAGCATTTATCTTAACAGCAGAACACAGAGACATATAAGAGATTTTAAAATATATGCCAGAGATCTTCACATGGCAACAAGATAACAAACTTAATCTTAAATTTCTAATGGACTGTTAAATAAAATATTGGCTATTGGAGATAATTTAGATACCTGCAACAGTGCAACTGTAGTAAAGCAATGCCTGGATAGCAGGACTTTGAAATTAATCTCAACCCATTTCCTAGAGTTGAGGAATATTTTTGAAAATGTTACTTCAAACAGAGTTGAATAAGATTTAGCTACTAATTTTCTCCTTCCTAAAATGCTTTATGTTTGTTTATCCAAATGGTAGAATGATTCAGTGTCTTAAATCTGTCACAATCAGAAGAACCGTGTTATAACTTTTAAGATATATTAACACTTCACACCAACTGCAGTGAAAATGTTCAGCCAAAGGCTGTCATAACTGGGCCATGTTTGTGCTCCAGCTCCTCTTGCCGAGTGTGGATGACCTAATTTGCCTTTGCTTAGTTTAGCTTCCCATTTTCAGACTAGAATTGATTCAGGAGAAAAGTTCCTCATATGAGGCTACACTTACATGCTGTCAAGAAGTCTTATAAAAACATGATTCCCTAAAAAGGGCAAAAGTGTTATTTTGTTGTAGTCCACATATGTGGATGCATTTATGGTACTATGCCTCCTGAGTATCTATTCAAACCACATTGCTATAGCTTTTTTCATGACCAATACATCATATTATTGCAGCACTTGATGTATCAGCTCAGTGAAATGATTCCAAAATCATGGGTCAAATGATTGTAGGTGCATATATCCTGTATTGAATATGCAATAGAAATGTAGATTACAGTTTATCCTCTAGATTGTTGTGATTCCTTCTGTATGGGGTATTTACAACTTTTTTTTAGAGGAAGTTCTCTTAATTTCCAGTTCTGTTTTCCTTTTACAGTCACTCCTAATTCATACTGCCATATCCCAGACTTCATTTTCAGGATGGAGTGTGTCTATAGAGATTTTGAGATGACGGATCATGCTCCTTGCTCCTCATTTAACCACTTCCTTTGTGACAGAGGAAATTTCAGTGACTTACTACAACACAATTGCAACATTGCTGTTCAGATGTGTGCCATTTTTAACTGCCATTTTAAAATGCAGTTAATAATTAGCAACAATAAACCTTTACTGGCACAGAAGCAAATTTTGCAACAACCATGAAACAGTAAGTTTACCTCTTCCCACCCACACCCTGTCAAGGTAAAATTACTTCAGTTGCTTATCTTATAATTGCTGCATTTAATGTTGTTTGCATTGTTTAGAACACTTTCTGACTGATATTTGAAATGGCTGAATTTGTATATAGTACAGCAAATATTACTTTTTTGCTGAATAAAGTTCAATTTACAGTGAAATATTTGTAGTTATGAATGGAGGCTGATATAGCTGACATACATTTATCTCCTGACAAATTCATGCCTCTGAGGTATTCTATATGGATAGCACAAAGTACTGATGAAGATATTTTCTTCACTTTTCTTGATCTTCCTGACTGCATTAGATTCATCTGCCCTTTCTGCATAAAACAGTGAAAATGTAATATAATCTGTTTCAGATGAACACAAACATATTAGTAAGGTAAATAACCCCTGATCTAATATGACTGACATACCCTTCACTCTAGTGGAAATGAACTATTTGCCCCAAAAGTCATTATTTTGTTTGTACCATTTTGCAAGCACAATATAATCACAGTTTTCCTGGATAAGATAGGCTGCCACAAAGAGACAATGCCTGTAAAATCTCAAAAAAGGATTAGAATCATCATTCATGTAAAAGAATGTTTTCATTACATAGATATCTACCACAATGCAGACGCATGCATTAAAGGACACTATGCACCTTTATAAAACTGAAAAAATGCCACCCTAAGGATTAAACAGATAGAATTGGGTTTATAATACTCTGTGAAATAATTATAAGATTTCTGCAAAATTCTCACATTATAAGCTATGGATACAATGATTTTTAATGCCTCTGTTACTGAGAAATCAATGGAATAGAATTTATTTTTCTGGTGTTGAATTTTCTAGTTGCATTTTTAATCCATGCTATCTGAAGAAGACAGTTACTACCGAATCAATAAATGCTGCCCAATGGAGAATGGTGACTCGTGGGAAATGAATGTAGCTCCTCACTTATTTGCAAAACAAAAATTCATTGTTCAGTGATTGGAAAACAAGTCTCTCATTTTCTCTTCATTTTTTTTAGAAAATGGTCAGGTGGTGTTTTAATGTCTCTGAAAAGGCCAATGTAAATTCTTCTTCACCCAAGACTAGGATGAAAACAAATGTGGTTATCAGTTATTCATCTTTTCATATTAGACATAAATTGATCTCTACATCAGGGAGGGGAAGTGAAATCTTCTTTCTTTCTTCCTTCCTCAACCATGAGTTCAAGCTTCCATGACATTTTACTCTTTGTATGTGGCCAGTAGGTCAAGGGAAGTAATTCTCTCTCTCTACTCACCTCTCAGGAGACCCCACCTTGAGTTCTGTATCCAGGTCTGGAGTATGCAGCACCTGTTACAGCCTGAATACAGGCAGAGAGAGTTGGAGTTGTTCAGCACTGAGAAGAGAAGGCACAGGGATGACCTCATTGTGACAATCCACTACCTAAAGGGGGCTTAACAAAACTTCTTACATGGGGTTATAGTGATGTGAGAAGGAGAAACACTTTTAAATCAAAGAGGAGAAATTGAGATTTGTTATCAAGAAGAAATTTTTTGCTCAGAGTGCTATGAGGTGCTGGAACTGGTTTTCCAGACAAGTTGTATCTATCCCATACCTGGAAGTACTCCAGGCCAGGTTGAATGGAGCCCTGAGGAGCCTGATCTGGTGGGTGGCATCTCTACTTATAGAAGGGGATGTTGAAACTACATGGTCTTTAAGATCCTTTCCAATGCCAGCGATTCTATGATTCTATGATCACTTAATGTGTACTATGTGCTTATAAAGAAGGTATAACAGACATTGGACTCACTATAAACTTAAAGAGACATGATATCTGCCTTGAAAAGCATTGCTTGCTGCTCTTAATACTTTGGTCCTAATGTAGAGCCTCAGAGAAATTGCCACTGTTCAAGAGACACTACAACAGGCACAGTATTCTCTAGGGAGAACAAATTGAAAAGTACTGTAATGTTCCCAGTGGACTGTGATGCTAAATTTAAACTAAGGTCTGGGAAGAGGTGTTTTGTTTTGGAAGTCGATGATTCCTTTCATGATTGATGTGTTACAGTAATGTTATGTGCTAAGTTGATGTCATACGATTGAACAATGGGATCATCAGAGCCATGAACACTGGCTTATGCCTTTAAACTGGCTCTACCTCTTCAAATTTCATTACTTCTGTAGTAGTACTAATAGTAGTGGTAATGATGATGATGGTAATAAAGAGATTTTCCATTTCAGAGGGAAAATAACAGTAAGGAGGAGTCCACCATGTACATGATAACTTATATGATGCCATAAATTCTTACCTGGTCATCTACAATGGCAAGTAATTTATTGTTAAATGGAGACTAATAGACCAGTCTTCAAAGGAGTACATTTTAAAAAGAGAAAGACATATTTTCTGGATTCTCAATAGAGTTTTCTATCCTCTGTAGGCATCTGGGAAACATATATTAATATCTATGGCAAGAAATTTTCTGGTAAGGCATAATCTGAGTAATAGTGTAACTATACTCCTGTACCTTGTAAAAAAAGCCAAAAATTCTTCCCCACCCCATCCATGGGTTTGGACTTACCACACTGTGGCAAGCTGAAGATAAGCTCAGTAACTAGGTGCATTTTGCAGCTGTGTTGGGAATAGTTGATTTCATCATGCAATGCAACTTCATCAAATATATGATTGTACTATAAATTATACTACATATGCTTTCTGAGACAGAGTGAGAGATAGAAAGAAACAATATTCTACCAGTTTTAAAACTTGCATGGTTCTTAAAACTGCATAGAAGGTTGAAGATAAATATAAACAATCAGTGTAGTAAATTCAATCCTGGTGTAGTTAATCTAAATCACTTCTATTAAGGTCAACCTAAAAATTTCAAAACAGGTTTTGTAAAAGTTTTCAATAGAGGAGCTTTATAAGTCTTCCATCTTTCTATCAATCTTAATGATTTTTTAAAAAAAAAATGTTAAGCTTTAAATTAGTCTCTTTTTCACTGAATGTGGTTCAAGGGTTGACATTAAACAGTCATGTTAATTTCAGTGTTTTTTTCTATTTCAGTTCTGACAACCCACTCTCCATTTTCCATACATTTCCAAAATTTCTAACTTCGAGAACAGTGTGCAACATTGTCATAATTTTGAAATACTCTTCATTATTACTATAAATACTTCACAGTTTTCCAAAGCTGGCAGTTTTAAAATGCATAAAAATAAAGAAAAGTAAAGCAAAACCAAACGAAAAACATATATACAGCAGCTTCATCTCCTGAAGGTTACTAGTGGTATTCACTATATTGCATTCAGTGAAAACAAGAAACAGAAAATAAAAAGGAAAAACAGAGTCTAAAATGTTCCATGTTGGAAAAAATATATTTTGAAGATATTTGATATGTATGTGTGTAGGGTTTTTTAAATGACAGTTTATTTTAGAAAAAAAAGTAAGTTTAATTTGATGTATGATTATGTGTTGAACATTTCAAATTGGAGAGAAGTGGTGACGGGAAAAATGTAAATCCCACTTTCAGATCAAATGTTCTGTAGAAAAACATAAATGCATTCACATATCACATATTCTTTCTGAACCACCTTGTAGCTTCCTTCATAGCTTTTATTACTTGTGAGGGAATGAAAGCAAAAATGTTTAATTTAGTGAGAAAACATAATGGTCTACCGAATATTGCTTAGCATCAATAATCCAGTCTATCCTGACCAGGAGTTTGTTAATACTAGAAACGCATGGCACCATCACAGAACATGGCAGAATGTTTTCCATTATTTCCACTGCTTAGTGAAGAACTACACCTTCACACATCTTCAAGTCCCTGAGCTGGGCTAACAAAGAGCAGTGAAGATGTCATCTTCAGAAGAAACCTCATCCTCTCCCCTCTGCAGCTTTTGTATTACCCTGCTGACCACTTCTTTTCTGTCATGCATTTATCCAATTAGGTTATTGATATTGCTGTGTTCATCATGAAGGCCTTCTGAGAAGAAATATGGTAGAATATGACCTTCTGAAATTTATCACCAATAGCAATCACGAAAAGAAGAGCTTTTTGAATTCTTTGATCAAAAGTCATTGTCAGATAAAATATTAAACAGGCTGCAAATTCAATTCAGCTTCCTCCTAAAAGTCTTTAGTGCACCTGTACATTTAAATTAAATAGCATTTTAATGGGCAGAATAAAAACATTCCAAGAGGTAAATACCAAGATTAATTTCTACCAGCTTCTGGAAATCATGTACCTTTCTACTTATTTATAGAAATTTATGCTGGATGAATTTCATTAAGTTTGGTTTTCACCTTGTAACACATCTCAGAAGTTCAAGCTCATAATTTCACCGGAAACAAATCAAGTGTTATTCAAGATGCTAGTGAAGAAAGAAAATAGTGATGAACAGAAACACAGCTTGAAAATCATCTTTATCTAGCATTCTTTATTCTTTCCCACATTTCTACTCCTTCTTTTCTACACCTTCCATTACAAATCGCTTCACCTACCTGCTCTTCCTCCATTAGTAATTTAGATGAAATGTACAGGCAAGCCTTGGCTTCTATGTTAAACAAACCTTGTCCTTGTTGTTCAGCATATATATGCCCCTCTACCTATAGGCTGGGATTTACGGACAAGTAAAATCTCTTTGTTAAATTCCATGTTTGCTATGTAAAATTTTGCCTATGGAAATGGTAAACATCCTAGGGCCTTTTTTTGCCTCTTTTCTAGTGTCCTGTCATGGTGGCAGGGCAGACCTTCCTTTCAGGTGCTTCCCAGTGGGATGCAGAGGACAGACTATTATTTCATACTCCAGACTCGGAACAAGCTGTACCCATAGATACTGGAATATCTGGATGTCTTGATGGCACATGGCTATGTCAGAGAGCTTCCAGCAAAGGAAACCTCTCCCTTTTCTGATATGCATCTAAGTTAATTTGCAAGTGTCCTACTGAAGGAAAGAAACTCCACTTTCCTCTGTAGAAATATAGACTTCAAGAGTCAAATAACATGAGTTTCCCACTCCTTGTTTCCCTCAGTGAGGTTTGAAAATGTATAAATCAAAATTATTACAGTTTTGCACACCAGTGAAGTCAACCACATTTTCAGGGAATAAGAGTGGCCAAATGATCTCTGCACAGTCAGTGGTGCTATCCTCTGACTCAATGCAGAGTCTTAGTAGAGAAAGCTGGTAGCAGCAACATGGGTTATCAAAGGTAAAGTGAAGATTCAACCAGCTCAACCAAAATCATCTTGATCACAATCTTGCATCACAATAATCCACTTGGATTTCATCCCCTGTTCAAGCACCATGAGCACTTGCTGCAGCAGATAAAGGACATGGGTCCCTCAGCTTCCTCCCAACAGACACCCAAGGAGGATGGCTGAGGTCCCTTCCTCTGTAGCTGAAAGACAGCCAGGGATGGGAGGGTTACTGGGAAAGACTGACTGCAGGCAGATGCTGTGCCCACTCTTCTGCTGTCTGATTCTCATCCTATCCCTTTATAGAAGAAAGGGCTTCCAGGGCAGCAGCAAGAATATCATGAATCCACTGGGAGCAGGCCCAAGCAAAAGGCAGATTTCCTGTTCTTAAAAATGTCTGAACATTAACTGGGTGTGGAGGTACAGAGAGCTCTGTGAAAAAAGTTCATAATGGGGAGTATGCTGAAATATAATCCAAGCGGATTATGTTGTTTTGGGTGGGAGGAGGGAACTTCTTTTGGTATTTGCCCAGGTAACTGGTGGCCTGAAAAATCCAGCAGAGAATATAGATCTTCTTTATGGATGCTTAGAATTAAAATGATGCACATTAATGCAGTGATTAGATATCATCACTTTTTTCTTGAGATCTTCCTAGTCATACTGGGTTTGTCTTTTGTGGTGGGTTTTATTAGGAGAAAATAACTCAAACTGGCTGTCTTGCCATACATCACCAAATATTTTTAATCTAGGTCTAACAATGTTTAAATGTCATTTATGATAAATATTAAGTGGTTTATTAGTTATTTTAAGACTTTAATTGGCACAGGTTATTAACAACAGTATTGTCATTGTGCTGCTCATGAGTTTCCCAGTACTGAAAAAAAAGCGCAACCTGAATTACACTGAATACCTTTTCTTACTTTCCTTACTTTCCTTTAGCATGAATGTACTATACAAGAAAAGGAATGATAGAATGAATGATTAAATAAATAATTAACCCAAATCTTTAATTTTGCAGACTACCCATGTATTAGAATTGATTTGGCTTTATTAAACTCAGACATTATTTCAACGCTGAGATTTTCCACTGTGAGTTATTCCCCAAAGATAGCCCTCCCCAAAAGAAAATACCTGCAAGCTTTCCCCTCTTCACAAACATTTTTACTGAGAACTTCTTATTGTTCCATTTCATTGCTTCTTTTCAAAAGCTCATTAAAATATTATGAAGCTCAAAGCATAATTAGACAGAAGCACTTGCCAAGAAATAACATCTGTAGCAATGTGTACGTGTATTTATATTACAGTAAACTTAAACCCACTCATTTATTTTCTTTGCATTGTCTGTCTTAAGTTCTCTGTCCCAAATAAAGCACTAGGCAAGCTTAAATATAAAGCCTGCATAAACCACACAGGCCACAGCGCAGCCGTTGTCACTAAGTGAAGTGCCAAATATAATTTCATCATTTGACTGAGGTTCATGCCAGGGTAAACTACTCTGTATTAGATGTCTGCAAAATGTTATTTGCTCTTTTTATTACATTATTATTTTTAAACTTATCTGTGCTGAGATTGGGCTCTTTTTGTGTATCTGGCTCTGGTGCTTACTGCCTGTGCATGTTATGTCCTAAGCCAAACTGCATTTTGAAAATGAGCAGAGAGGCTAGCCAACACTTACTGCACTCTCCCAGTCTGCCTCTTGCAATAAAACAGAACTGGAGTCCTCATGTAATGAAAGTTTTGTCAATAATGAGAGACAGTGCAGTCCACAAGCATTTGGGTAAGCACACTGCCATTTCTGTTTGCCTACTTTTATTTGTGGAATTGGGTTAACTGTAACATGATCAAACAAAAAAGAGAAGGAAAGAGAGCTGTTGTCCTATTAAAGTCTTGTAACACAAGAAAGAGAATTGCCACAATTTGTTGCAGAGACAGTAGAGCATACAAACTCTGCTGAGCAAAGCACATTCACCTAGCCAGTCTATGTAACAGACTATGCAGCCTTGGAAATTTATGTGTTTAGGAAAAGACAGTATAGAGACATAAAAAATGCTCAGGGAAATGGGTTTCAATTGGAATTTTTGTGATGCTGCGGTCTTCTCAGGACTAGTTCCTCCCTCCTTCCCTGTCACCACCCATGAGCTGCAGCTCTGTTTACCAAGAATCTAACATACACCTGCCCCTCATTTAAAGCAGTCAAAAGTTCGCATGCTTATATAATTAAAATGAATTTCCAAAATAATTTAGATTTTAGAACAACTGATAACAGCTTTAAAAGGCTGTGACTGTTGTGTATGTCTTTCATTCTCCCATGTTTATCTTCCTGTTGTTGAAAATGTTGTCCTTTGGGAATGCTCTTGGAACCTTCACTGTTCTCAGTTTTTTCCTCCATCCTCTGCCAACTGTTTCTAGATTTGTAACCAGTTTGCTAGACAATTACAACCATATGCATAAAAAATACATATTTTCTTGAATTAACTTACAAAAGATATGAGAAATACAGGTAGCTTTTAGGAAATTTTGTGTGTCATCATGAAATATGGCTCAAAAGCTTTGTTAAGTGGGGAGAAAAGGCAAGGCATCAGTGTTCTCTTATTACATATGTTTCGAAGAACTGTACTTTGAAACTCTGACCTCTAAGCATTTCAGTATTTTTCACCAAGCCCAGATCAGACTTAACATTGCACAAGTCATCACCCAATCTTTGCAAAAATCATCGCTACAGTCTTCAGTCTGAATCTCCTCTGGACTCTCTTTCACTGACTCTGGTGACCCTATTTCAGTCTCTTATTACTAATATACCTCTCTCCACACACAGTTAGAATATGATCCTGTTCAGGGTGAAGGAATTAGGAGTTTCTCTTCTGTT
>JAOXXN010000368.1:2427358-2441427 GCA_026770055.1 Myrmophylax atrothorax
CCTTTCCTTTCCACACCTTTCTGTACCTTTCCTTTTTTCTTTTTTCTTTCCCTTTTCCTTTTCCTTTCCTTTTCCTTTTTCTTTTTATTTTCATTTTCTTTTTCCTTTTCCTTCTTTAAGCAGAAGAGCAGGCATATAATCTTAATAGCTGACACCCTCTGCAGTTTTCTCTAAAGGAAGGATTCCTCTAAGGGCAATCTTATGTGCAGGCACAAACACAAATGCATCTACCCTATCAAGACAGAAGGGCGTAATTTCAGTTTCTAGCTTTACACACCCCAACCACATCTCTGTGCCCTGTACCTGAGTTCTACCGTTTCTGTAGTTATTTTATTTAGATTTCCACCAGAGACATCATGAAATGCAGGACATCCCATAGGTAAAACCAAGATAACATTTTTTGTTTTCTCTCTCCTAAGGGCAACTTGCCCAGGTTGTGCCTCTTTTTTATGCACACTCTACTTCACAATACCCAAGCAATGCTGCTTAGCTATGCTGATTGAATACTGATTGGCTTTTCTCTTCATCTTTCCCTCCTCCGTCTTCTGCCACATTTTTCTGTTTTCCCATTCTCTCTCTCCTCTTGTGCACTTGCCAGATAAAATTAAAAAAAAAAATAGAGAAAAAATAATTAAAAGGGAAAAGGTGCCTTTGCGATTCCTTAAGTCTGTGTTGACAGGACTCCTTGTTTGTGGTGCAGGTGTGGTGTGCAGGAGACCTCCTCTGTGTTGTCACCCCAGCAACCTGCCTGTCTAATCTGTTGAATATAAAAAGAAATAGACAGAGAAAGCCATCCACCCCCTTCTACGCCATCCATGAGCCCAATAGAAGGACATAGTTTCCAAGCATTCCTCGTAATTCCCCAGCCATTGCCTGGGCAACAGCCACAGGGAGCTGGCAGGCCCTGTGGAGAAAAAACAGTCTCTGTCTGGAATTCATTCCACCACCAAAAACCTCCCTCCCCCAACTCATGACTCTCTATTCTTTCCCCAGCACAACTGTTGCATACACATGCACACACACATATACTTGCACATGCAGAGCTTAGACCCTTGCTCGTCACTCATACCTCCCCTGCATTATAGCAGGTTAGATCAGGAGCACATGCATTTCATTACCCTTGACTTCAGGTGACCTCCTGTTTCCAGAATACACAGCAGAAGAGGCCAAAAGAGTATTTCAAAGCTGTCATTGCCTGAATATTCTAAAATGACCCCATGTCGCTTCTACTGTGCCTCTTTTAATGATTCGTTTTTTCCAAAAAAAAGGTAAATGTTAGATCTAGCTTTGTAAAGTTCAGTGTCCCTTAGGAAAATATCTAAGAAATGTTAATTACATGGTATTGTTGAGCTCATATAGGTCAGCAGCCAGATACCATAGTGATAGATGCTTCAGAAATGCTGCTGGGAACTCAGCCATTTGGGAGCAGTTATAAAAAGAGAGGGATGGAAACCTTAAAGGTATTTAAATCTCTAGTCACCTTTCAGATGGGCTATGATCCTAGAGGTATGTTTATCGTCTAGAGAAAGAATTGGCAAGAGAATTCTCCTTATCAAAGCTCGTGGTTTAAGAAGCAGTCCCGCACAGTTTCAGTTATGACAGCTGTTTCTAAGATATGAAGAGGTTTTTCAGAGCTGTGGGCTCTCTATCCCCTGTATCCAGCAGTGAAAGCTCTCATTTGTCTTCCCACCATCATGTTGATGCAGCTGGGTTTGACACTGCTTACTTCAGCACTTTTTTTTTTTTGTTAAAAGACAGAAGGCTTACTTGTGATCCCAGGCTTTTCCTATCATATGACACTCAGCTAGTGGTTTCGGTGATTTATTTATTGGCATGAACCCAGTAAAAACAAAAATGAACATTCACAATTAATAAATCCTTGAGCCCAGATAGCTTCAGCTACATTAGTAGGATTACATCAAACTGTCCAGACTGATACCAGTGCTCCCTGGGAACCTGAAATCTAGCAAGTACAGCAAGGGTGTCTATTTCATTCTCTGTGCATTCACTTGGGCTGGACTTTGATAATATAGTGTACAGGCCAGCTAGGTGCACAGTACTAGAAAGGGGTATGCATTAAAAAAAGGAGCTATCTTCTCTCTTGCACGTAGGATTTGTTTGGACACTTCTAGTATAAACTAAATATTATAATTCTATATATAGCCTACATAGCATGATAGCACCAACTCTGCTGGAAGTCCTGGGAAGACTAGAAGAGAATTTCCATATTTCTTAACACCATTTTACTGCAGACAAAAGGTCAAAAAAGTTTAGCTAATGTAAATCTCTGCTGTGCACTACTGCACACAGGCCAAGGTCAGCCCCCTGTGTAACATTATAGGAAGTAAAAGCATTCCTTCAGAGTGTTGATGATAACATTGTTTCACATAGCATTCCTTCTTCTGATCACTGTAACTTCCTTACAGATCTAAAGTATGATATTTCCATCAGTGACAGGGCTCTGCTCTCTAACCCTTTGACTCTGCTCTCTGTTCCACATTGCAGATTAGGAGGGATGGTGTTGAGCAAGTGCGCTTACAGCAAGGACTGTTTCTATTAACTTGCAGACATGATTCTTTGACAATTTATTGAACAGTCCAGAGTCTGGTAGTCTAGGATGTAGGACTCCATCAGGCAAGTCTTGTTGTAAGACAAGGATCATAATGCACTTCATAAGAAAGTAATTATCTGCATTGAATCAAGCAGCTCTACACCGAGTTTACTAATTCTTTCTTCTTGTGACAAAAAATAACTAAGATTGCCCTAAGTACTATTTAAGTTCTGGCATGGAAGTGTTCTCTGTGCTATATGGAGACAAACAAAAAGACCCAGTGTTGCACAGAGGGACTCTTCCTTACAGTCCTAACATCTGTCTAGGAATGGACAAAGTCTGAATATTAGGGTTGCCACCATAGAAAGGAAAACACATGTCTGACAAAATGGTTGGGAGAAGAAATGAGTGTGATGTTTGGTGTTCAGCCGTGTCTTCTAGAAAGCTGTGTGGGAAGTATGTAGATGAGATTTCAGTGAAGGGGTAAAGAACTGGAAGTACTGTAGCTCTGATACTTGCTCTTAATGAAAAATGCTTGATAAACCAGGCATTCTGCCACTCTATGACATCCAGTTACCAGAGCAAAACAGGAAAGAGTTAAGAGAGAAGGTATCATGGAAAGAAAGATGATTCTGCTGTTAAGTTTGGCAGTCAAGAGGCAGCAATTCAATGCAAATAGCTGCCACAGGTTGCCTGCATGACCCTGTTCACATCAAATGACTTAATCTTTCATTGACTCCATTTCCCATCTGCAAAATAGGAACAATTCTTTGTCAGACATTATTTATTTTCTCTTTAATTGAAGCATAAATTTAGTCATTTGTTTATTTAAACTTCAGGACAATGATTCATGCTTAAATGTCTGTAACAGGACATTACAGATTGGAATTATAATTTTCTATGGGATATTTACATAGGATGGATATTTTAACATATAACATTAGCAGAAAATACGTATTGTCCTGTAATTGAAAATACAGTATGTTGAGAAAGACAGTTTTCTCCCACTTGACACAGAGTTAAAATCCTAATAATTTGTGTGGCTTTTGGGAATTTAGAAAATTGGACTTAAGGTATGAATTAAGTTATTGCAAAAGCAGAACTCAAACAATCCGAAAAAAAATCATAGTAAACTATTTAGAATTATTTCTTAAGTAAGCTTTTTCTTATACCTATTGAACTTGCTGTCTTTTATCTGTTTTAATTTCACTCCACATTTCCTCTGTCTTTGAGAATCAGCTTCATGTAGGTAAATCAGATGTTTGTTTTCTTTCATGTAAAGAACAAGTACTTATGCTTTAATTATCAAAGGAATAGAAAGATGCGTGTTCATGTCTGGATATCAGCTGTGTACAGGATGTTACCAACATGCCACTACACTCCTCGGGTGCTCAAAACAGCATGCTCTTCAAGGGAGAGGTGTTTTTACTCTGTGAAGCATAACCACTTCAGACAAGCAGTACGGATATCCAATGCTAGAGAATGTCCTGCTAAAAGATTTGGGGAAAATCTAGCCCTAAGTTCTCTTTAACATCCACTGTGTAAATGTCAGTGTATTTGCTGACCACTGCAGATATCCCCGTCTATCTGAAAAAAAGGAAAAAAAAAGTATCAGTATCAATTTATACCTTTCTTTTGTTGCACAAGTATCAGTTTCTATCTTTATTTTTCTGGGTATAGCACGCTTATGCAGCTGTCATAAAAAAGATACTTGATTCTACATGTACACTCCTATATTATTCATTATATGAGAAAGCACAAATTCAAAATTCTTCTTGCTTGTTATGAGACAAAGCAAATTGTGGTTTCTATTACACTGACAGCACTCCATCCAGAAAACCAGAAAATATTGTATTTTTCTTTCATCCAGCGTTCACTTGTTTTTAATTACATTAAATTAGACATCTGCATAGATTAATTTGGAACCAGGGAATAAATCTGTTAAACAACCATACCCTGATTAAGCAGAAAGCCCATAGGCTGTAAGATCAGGAGGGATCACCATGTTCATTCAGGCTGACCTCCAGCCCAAACACACACCTTTAGACTTCTCCAGCAGTTTGTGACTAATAACAGCTGGTCATATGCTTGAACTGAGGATAGGTGATTATACAGAACAGTAATGTCTCCCTAGAATACAGATCTTTACAATCTTTATTTTACTGGAATACCAGCTCTAACCAGTACATCAAACAGATATGTTTATTCATTCAAGCGAAGGATAGAAGATTACAGTGCACTGGCATTGAATATAGCCACAATAACTCTCACAAAGCATATCTGACTTTCAAAATTTCTTCAGAAGTGGACCTTTAGTTTTATGAATGTTTGGCTACCCTGTTTATTGCTCGCTCTTATTTTCTTTTTGTGTTTTGACTGTACATTTAGTTGAGAACTAGGATGTAGTATTTCCTAAGTAATATAGGATCTAATCAAGAGAGGTTTCACTGAAATCCAAATTCACTGATACATCAGAGGTGCAACAGAACCCGATAAACCTGTCTTTTATAATACTTTTTCCAGGCTTAATCAGACCAGAGGGAAACTGCTCTATGGTGAACTTTTGAGGTAATTCCCTGCACTTTGAGAAATATTTACAACATCCCTGGTCAGCAGAACTTACGTGATACAAACAAAATAGTAGTACATTAAACTTTTTTGGTCTTTCTTTTCATACATTATGCTAGGAAGAAATAAGCTTTAGATCTAGATGTACTAAAACCAACAGTCATTGAATTGCTGCACCTAAATAAGTCACTGAACCTAAATAAACAGTGACAGTGTACTCAAATGAGAACTATAATTCTGCACCTGCAGTCATTGGAGGTCATTGAAATACCTGCATTGCCTGAAGCTTTGTTTTCTGTCAATGATAGACAGATAGTGCTGGGCTTATATCCTTTGCTTATTCACCAATAACATAGGCACAGACAGCAAGAGAAACATTTAGAGATACTGATAAGATGAAAAATTAAACAAAAAATAATACAACACTGTTTTATATATACAAACTCTCAAGCAACGTTTTAACAAAATAAAATTTTGTAAATAAGGGGAGAAGTCAGGATAATAAATACATATTAATACTTGGCTAGTAACTAAATGCACATATACTAACGTAAGTACTTTTTCAAAAGCAAAATCATTCTCCAGTATGCAATGTACAAGTAGTTTTGATCCATTTTGCTAAGGAAAAAGTAGAAATCTCTTTCTCATGTCAAATAAATAGAATAAATCAAGAACTAAGCTTTACTTTCCATTTTATTTTGTACTGTTAAGTCTTAGAGATGGGTTGCCCAATTATAGAGATAAAACCCTTAAGCTTATAGCTAAGAGACATAGAAGAACTCCCTAACATCCATTACACAACAATCCTCTCTTAAGAGGTACCTGTATTACATTTCTCAGTTCCCTTTTGCAGTGTATATTAGTAGTTAAGGAATGATTCAAACCTAATGGGACTCATATGAAGTTCTTTGTCCAGGGCCACAGAACTCCTGTGCAGTCTTGGATGCTTTTCTTGATGTTTTTGAATCCCACTTGTCTAATTGCAGCAGACGGGAATAATAGACTTGGTCTCTCACCCTGACTCTTTCTATTTTAGTTAGATGATAGAGCCATCAGGAAGTTAATTTCACTGTTTGAATGCCTAATAAAATAAAGTCCTGATCATAATCAGGGCTTCCAGACAACAGAGCAGTTTCATGTAATTATCATTGCTATTGCTAGTATGAGTAGTTTTTCAGCTGGACACCACTGAGCCATTACTTTGTGGAGTGCTGCTTCTATCCACAACAATCTCTCTGACTTTATTCAAACAAGTCTTAAGCTCACTTGACCCTGTCTATATCACTGAGATGTCAAAGATCAACATGAGTCAAAGGCTGGCAAATCTGTGAAGCCGTTTTAACATTTGCCAAGAAAGACAGTAAAAAGCATTGTAGGCAATCCCTAAAAAGCTTCCTAAGTCTTTTTAACAGACAATACAGATTTATACACTTCCTCTTGAAAGCTGAAATAAATATGTTACCCCACATTTTACCATTTATTTTGCTTCCCAGTCTCACCAAAGGAGAGGAAGTTCTGCTTTTGAACCTGATCCACGGGAGTCAGTGTGGATTTTCCACAGGAGGAGGTGAACAGTAGTGACAAAAAAAGAAAAAAGGAAACTAGGCTAACAAGGTGGTGCAGTTAGCATTCCATTCAAGCTTCAATGTGAAAATAGCTGTAGGAAATCACTGTATGGATAATGGACAACATACAGTAGAGGACCCACTGGCCCCGAGGTATATATCCACTAACTCAATAGAAAAGTTATACTTTGGACCTGCCTCTCAAAGGATTTGCAAACTAGAGAGCATAACAGTAACTGGCTTTAGGTCTGAACAACCATTATCCATCTGAGGAGACAGCAGAGAAAAGCTGGAAGGATACTGAAATCTTACTTCATCAAGGCAAAATGAAATTTTTCTTAAACAAATATAGTTTATGCAATAGTTTATGCAAGAAGTCTAACAGTATAAATGGTGTATTGGTATTAGCAAGCTGCCATAGTCCCAAGGTGAGCCACTGTTTAGGGCTGTAAGATAAGAGTATAAGCTTTTCCGCAAAACAACAAAAAATCCCCCGCCCTCCAAAAAAACTCAAAAATCAACCAAACAAAAAACCCCAACACTTTTTCCCATGAAATATAAAGACATTATTCTCTGTTTTTCAGCCTTCTGTTTTCAAAACCACTCATGAAGGCACTCTAAATCTGTCATTTTCAAATCTGTCCTTTGCCAAAAGAAGTCATGAGAAGGCAGTTTAGTCATTTTATCCAGCATAAGAACACAACTAACTAAATATTGAACTATAACTCTAAAACATTTGGCCAAGACACCTCCTTAAAGATTTTTATTGTTAGTGATTTCTGAACACCATCCCATGTAGCAATTATTTGAAAAAGCTGACATAAGCAAGATGTTTCCCCAAGGTTAAATGTTGCAGTGCTACAGGTATCACTGATGGGCCAGTTTTCTGTATTTCTTTTCAGTTATGAAAGAGTGCAAAACATCTTAAAAGCTAAATCATTCTCCTTTATGACCCTTTATGGCATGCAACAATTTAAAAGAGAGGTTGGTATGGATGCAGAAGTAAAGTGTAGCTCTAAATTAACCAGTTCATAATTACTGTAGACCAGCATCATACATTGCCTATCTATCAGGAACCAGGGGTTAGAAAGTGGTTCCCAAGGAACACACATGCACAAGAGGGTGGTGGATAACTCAAAAGCCTTTATTTCCTGGTTCAAGCCTGACTTAAGGCATTGGATGAGGGAGTGGCTTGGAAAGGGGTTGTCAACCCAGAAAGCATTGGGTGATACATCTGAGGGCAGGGTTCAAGCATGATAGGCTCAGGGGGCAGAGACGGGCAGCCCAGAGGACCAATAGAAGCTTAGGGACCGGGACTGGACAGGCAGAAGGGAGAGGAGTAGAGATCAGGAGGAACCACAGGGGAACAGGAAGGGATTCCTGGGGAGTTGCCCACTGCTGGTCCTGCTGGGGCTCTTGGAACAGCTGCTGTCCCGTGCCACCCCAGGACTGGTGGGCTCCACCGTGGCAGGGCAGGGGTAGGGCATGGGGCCACCCCAGACCCAGGAGAACTGTCGTACTTTCACGGCATGGACCATTAGAAGTGTATCCCGACATCTATCTATTGAGATATCTGCAAAAATAAGCATTTCTTCCTAGTCCAACCACCAGCATGTTGAAAATAAAAGGCAATACAAGCACTGAGAGATGGTATTGAGAAAGAGAGTTTACTTTCTGGATCACCAGGAAGTGAAGAAACTTTGATTTCCATGGTATTTTTATTATAATTTTATGAGCTGGTGATAATTTCTTGCTGCATGGACTACATACACCTGCCGGTGATTTTGGACTGAGTTTCACAAAATATGGATCTAAGATAAAGGAATATTTTATTTAAACCTAAATATGAGATCAGGATGTCTCAAACCTTCTCCTGTGCTTCACCTTCCCATGTTATTATGTACTAATGAAGCCAATTTGTAAGGCCACAAACTCACTTTGTTGACAAAACAAAGCCAGCCTGGTCCCTGAAAGTCCTAATGGGTATTGCAGTCACATCAAAATATTTGCTCAGCCTTTAAGGGAAAAAAACCCCACGGGATTCCTCATATTTACTATAATGTGTGCAGTATGCTCTTTCGGTTTTCACTACACCTAACAATGCGAAGTTAATGGCATATGTGTTAGCATAGCATTCATTGTCATTCCAAATACTCTACAACAGAGCAAAAGGGATTGGTATTTGCTTCTAGTTCCTGTTGTACTTGAAGGCAGAAAGGAGTAATCTACTCTTTTTATAACTAGAAGCATGGCAAGAAATATAAGGGGGATACTATAGTTACATCTCTGATCAGAACTCTTTGCAATGTAAATATCACTCTACAACACCAATAGAACTTAGGCAGCACAGCTTATTTTGCTTTCAACTCATGCATTGTCTCCTCCATTCCAGTAAAGTGTCTTTTGATTCAACAAAACAAGTTAAGACAGGAAATCTGTAACTTGTCTCAAATTCCCAAAGTACGGATTCAACTAGTCTTCATTAAAAATAAATAGGGATACATATAGACACACAAACTCTCATTTAGCTAGCAATTGTGATCATTTGAGCAAAAGCACAAAAGTTCCAAAATGTGTAAGACATAAGTTCTTCTGTACCATGACAATTTTATTAGCAACATGATTTGATTCTGTGTTCTCAGCAGTTTTCTTATGTGCTGTGGAGAGAAGTACAGTTCTCTATTGAGTACTGAATGTGTGTTTTGGAAAGTCTTTGTGTCTTGATCAGGGAAAGCAGATTTGCAGTATACATTCAGAAGCAGGAGGTAAAAATATTGGTGAGATGTGTTGACCAGATGATAAGACCAAATAAGAAAGGCTAAGCGAATGCTTGAATTCAGGCTAATAGATAAAGACACTAAAGTATCACAGTTTTTCAAATACATGAACCCCACCCATTACAGAACATTCAAAACACTATCTGGAGATGACTAGAGTCCAAAGCTGACACAATTTTTGCATGCAAGCCTTAAATCTGATGTCATCTCTAGTCCAAGCTTGCTGTGGAACATCTATTTTGAAAATATTTTCCTTGAATTTTTTATAAACATGATATTTTTCATTATTATGCAAATGGAGTTCCTGTTCATACCCAAGGAAAAAAGCCTATGTTAAGTTTTCATTACTACTCTTGCTCCTAGGTCTCTTTTCTTTCTTTTTGCTAAGTTATGCTTCTCCTCAGTCATCAGAAGCAGCACTAAAATAATAAATCTTCAGAAATAAATCAGATATAATAATAAAATGTGTTCTATTAAAATAACCCACACCAGCAGGAACATTCATTAATTAGATGTAAATTTGGACACTAGTAAATCGCAGCAGAAAAGAAAGGGAGAAAAAAATTAAACAATTTCACCAGCACTTTGTAATATTACATTCTATTAAAATGGAAGGAGATATTCCACAGGCAAGTTTATGCATTGCATTTCTGATTTGTTTGATAAACTTTCTTGTATTATTTCTGTGCTACATGTCTGTTCTTCTCATATGGGCACCAGTGGAAGAGAGGAAAAAAAGAAAATATTGCAGTGATCTTATTGTTCCTTTAAAACAATTGACAAGTGAAATGGGAACATGTTTTCTTCCCAAAGGGTAGTGACATAACATTCCAGGTTCATCATCTATTCCTTAGAATTGTTCTTCTGAAAAACTATAGTAGCAGGTTGGTAATATTTCCCATGTAGGGCAATTCACAGCCCATGAGAACAGCCTTTGCCTCTGAGAGTATAACATTTGGAAAGTGGTTCAGCTTCCTGAGTGTAAAATTCACATTCAGCAGGTTCTACAGTACTCATGTTTGGCAAACAAAATGGCATTACTTTTCATCATATTTAAAAATGTAATTCCCTGAAGACAAAAGTGTGATGTGGGGAATGTGGCCCTATATTAGCTCTTCCCCTTTTGCAGGAGGTGACCCAGTTCATATGAGTTCTGGTTAATTAGTGTGGCAGTATCCCCTATGGCAGTATCTGTTTTATCAGTTCCTTTGCTGAACTGTCCCTCAAAAAAAAGTAAAGTCTGAATGGACTCAAAGAAAGAGAAATGGGACTTTTGTTTCATGTGCACCTACTTGCTGGCAGAGCATGGGAAATTGAAAAGTCCGTGACTTACAGTAAGTCCTACATAGCAACAACTAAATAAATCAGTTGTTATCAACATTATTCTCATACTAAATCCAAAACACAGCACTATACCAGCTACTAAGCAAAACATTAACTCTATCACAGCTGAAAATGATCTTTTCCAAACAGATTCTTAAGGGTTGTCCACAGGGGAGCAGGTTGTTAAGCTATTATTACTTGAATGGTTTCCAGCTCCCCTGTTGTCCACCAATGTTAACAAGACAACTCAGCTAAAAATAACCTTAAATACAAATGGTGGGAAAGGGGAATCCAATATTAAAAGAAAAAGGAAAAAGTGTCAAGAACTGGCTTGCACTGTGAAGGTCAAGGACATCCAAAGTTAAGGCAGAAGCTGCATCTACCTATTCAAACTACTATGGAGGATTAAAAAAAAAGCACAATAGGGTAAGTTAAGGACAAAGCAACAGCCTTAGCTTTTTTTGGCTTCAGATATCCCTGTGCTCATAAGCAGAAGAACTATTAATTCATGGAACATAAAGTAGTAAATATATTAAAATATTTACTTTATAGTGGTGACATTACAGTACACAACTCAAAAAATTCTTGTAAGAAAACCAGATGCTTTAGTGTCCATTATTCTGTGAAGACCAAATAGAAGTAAACGGGACAGATGAGCCTTTTACTGCCCACATAACTGCTATCTAGGTCAATGTTACATTGTGTCCCATTTTGAAGCAACCCCTATAGGTGCACCCACACATTTCAAGAGTGAAAATTCTCAGTGGTTCTCAACTCTTATTGCACACACATATGTGTGTGACTGGACTGTTAACGGTTCATGAATTAAAACAACTGTGGACATGCCAGGGTGCTTTACTGAAGCTGGGTTTGCCTCCCCACAGAAGGAGGCTACAAGTCAGGCAAGCAGGCAGATCCTGTAAGGCAGGATGGTGCTTCATGTCATGGTAATGTCCTCCCTCGCAAAACTCACTCAGTTGGCAAATTCCATCACCTCTCCTCTCACCATCCTGCCCATACCGGGAAGGTATCATGGGCTGTAACTGGCCCAACTGTGCTGATGTGAGAGGCAGCTGTCATGTCTTAGATGGTGTCATAAACCATCAAAGACTGCTAACGCACCCCTAGATTCTTTTCTGAGGCTTTCAGTAGAGAACTGAAAACTCCACCTCCACAGAGAAGGTGCTTGAGCATTCCCACCTGAACCTAAGTGTATAAAAACCCACTGGACTTTGTATTTGCTGGGCTTTTTCCCCCACGTCCAGTGGATCAACTTAAATTGCAACAATCAAGTCTCACTGTGAACCAACCTTCCTTCCTTCCTTCCTTCCTTCCTTCCTTCCTTCCTTCCTTCCTTCCTTCCTTCCTTCCTTCCGAATTCCTTCCGAATTCCTTCCTTCCTTCCGAATTCCTTCCTTCCGAATTCCTTCCTTCCGAATTCCTTCCTTCCTTCCTTCTGAATTCCTTCCTTCCTTCCTTCCGAATTCCTTCCTTCCGAATTCCTTCCTTCCTCCCTCCCTTTCTCTCTCTCTCTCTTTCCCTCTTTCTTTCCCCCTCTCTCTCTTTTTCCCTCTCTTTCTCTCTTTCTTTCTCTCTTTTTCTCTCTCTTTCCCTCTCTTTCTCTCTATTTCTCTCTCTTTCTTTTTCTCTCCTTCCTTCCTTCCATTTGCATTTCTTAAAATAACACTGGAAATAGACTAACAACCAAAACTAGATGTTTCCAGGAGCCAAGCTTCACAGTACTAAAGGTGAAGCAGCAGAAGCTACACTTTGTGTCTTAGTTACATGTTGGAGTTTGCAAAATAAAATAAAAAGGACAGGCTTTACAATGGAAATGATAGTTAATTAAGAGGGATTATTTATTTTTACAGTTTTTTTAAATTAACTTCCGAGAGAACAGGCTGTGTGGTTGTGTTTCACAAAACTGAATTATTCTTACATGGAACAAAATGTTTGATTTAATATTTTAAACAAATGTTGAGTTCCATCCTTTATTTATGCTGAATACTGCCAATCAGCTGTCCAATCTTGGTACAATTTAGAGCAGTTCTATAGCACAGTAACTCCAATGCCTTTCAAAAATTCTACACCTGTGCAAGGGATTACAATCAAGACAAAAGATGTAATTAAATTGTTTAATTTAGTTAAAACCTAGGGATTATATTTTATATCCTTGAAAAAGGATATTCTTTACATTCTTATTTCAGTCAACTTTCTCTAGGTTCATTTATGAAAATCTGAAATACAGAAAAAACAATATCATGTTTATTAGCTTCCACAAAATGGCAACCATAACACCGTGAGATCCTGAAAACCTTGAGGGAACAAGGTTTCTGCATTTTTTTCAACATGTATTTAAATTTTATGCAGAGCTTTTACCATTTACTTCTTCTAATCTTATACTGCGTTTCCTTTGAAATACAAAAATTCTCCACCTTCTTTAGTTATATATTTATTTATAGTAGTATAAATTTAAGTAATGTCACCTGTTGCTGAAATCACCTATAGTTTACAACATAGAATCAGAACTCGAGAGTTCTGGATTCTACTCCTGCCAATCTTTAACTTGATGCAAATATATACTCCTAAATCCTGGCATATAAAGCAGCTAGTTTCTTCCTTGGCACCAGGAAAGCATATGTTTCCTCATTTTCAGTCCCATAGGGAAATGAATTGCAATATCTACACTTGATCTCAGCAGGTTATTTTATTTCTCTAATTGCAATAAAACACTAAACCCCTAATGTATAGAAATGTTACCATCTACAATACAATGGAATTAGGTTGCTGATTTTTAATCATAATAAAAGAAACTTAGAGCTTTATTAATTTCCTAATCCTTTTCTAACAGGGAATGTAGTATCACATATTCTTTCTATTTTCACACCATTCAGTGCATGGCAGAGCATAAGATCTAAGTTAGTAACTCCTGAAAACAAGAATGCACCAGTTTCCAAGGGTTTCAGAGAAAGTACAGTAAGAGTACCTGCCACTGGAGTACATCTTCCTGTCCATCACTAACTGTAATATTTGCCTAAGGTAGAAAGGACCTTACATATGACCAAACAAGAGAGACCTCTGTTTACTCATTACGAAAATGGGGATACACAGTTGTGTTTCTTCAAAACTATGCTTACAATCTAAATCAAAAAGCTTCAACAGAAAAATTTTCTGTAGTAAACTTTTTGACTGTTAGATCTATATTAAAATTAATTACTTCTGTTGATAAACTACTGACTTGAAAACTAATCATTCAAAACAAGTGTTAAGCCCTGATTTTTTTTA
>JAOXXN010000368.1:2454566-2475046 GCA_026770055.1 Myrmophylax atrothorax
CGCCCCCCCCCCCCCCCTAGTTTCACCAGAACAGGCAACCAAGTTTATTTTCTTCAGCCAGTTTAGAAAAAGTAAAAGTTTACAAATAAAAATCAGGAGAGATCCATATGGAAAATTACATACCCTGTAATACACTTTCTTTCTAAGCAGCTACACCGATACTTTTCTTTAGAAGAACCCAAATTAACTTTATTTGAGTATAAAAAAATTCATGAAATTATTTATGAAAATATTTTTCCGGAATGTAAATATGTGGGGAGATTTTTCTATTTGGAAACAGGCAAGGCTTGTTAGGATATTGTCACCTTTCTGTACATGAAAAGGACTGAGTCACAAAGGCCAACCTGCAACAGCAATACCTACCCTGTGCATATGTTAAACTGCATGGCCTCATCTGTAGAGCACAGGTGTAATTTTACATTGCCTTTACTAAGGTACTCTTCTCTTGACATCCTAGTGTGGCTACCATTTTTCTCCTAGTACTAATTATTTGTGATCTGAATTGTTGATATCTAAAGGAGGAAACACACATTTTTAATGTGATTGAGTAGTAAAGGAGCAAAGTTGTTCAGGTGTCATGTTGCAAATATAGTATTGTCAAATGTCTTTGGTTGTGGAAACACCAAACAGGGACAGCAACTGGCTTGATGGGCAATGATCAAAAGCCATATGGCCTTGGGTATCATCCTAATAATTATCTTCTACTACTTTTAGCTTTAAGGTTCCAGTAAGGTCATCTTTTCTGTTATGCATGTGTCATGGTTTAACCCTGACCAGCCACCACGTACCACGCAGGCGCTTACTCACTTTCCTATCAGTGGGATGGGGGAGAGAATTGGAAGAGTGAAAGATAGGAAACTAGTGGATTGAGATACAGTTTAATAGGCAAAGCAAAAACTATGCTTGGCAACCAAAGCAAAGCAAGAAATCTGTCACCCCTTCCCATGCAGGCAGGTGTTCAGCCACCCCAAGAAAGCAGGACTCCATAATGAATAACAGTTACTTGGGAAGAGCAATACCATTACTCCAAACATCGTTCCCTTTCTCCTTCTCCACAATTTATATGCCAAGCATGATGTCATATGGTATAGAATAACCCCTTCCTCAGATAGGTTCAATGGTACTAGCTGTGTCTTCCAGCTTTCCATGCACTCCTAGCCCTCTTGTCAGTGTGGCAGTATGAAAAGCAGGAAAGACCTTGGCACTGTACAAGCACTGCTCAACAATGACAAAAGCATCTCTATCAATACTGTATTCATATCATAACCCTGTGCTAGACACTAGTAACTAACCAGCTGTGTCTTGGTTCCAACCAGGACAGAATATTAATGGTTTAATTGTGAGCCACATAATTATTCTACAGTAAAATGATTAGATGTTTAAGTGAACAATGCTTAAATTTTCTGGGGTGAAAGGATGACAACCTCAAAGCAATAGGAGTACAAGAGTCCCAGTTTGGTGGTGTTATCTTGGATAACTTCAATCTACTTGAGACTGTGCTTTACTCTATAATTGTTCAGTCAGGAACCTGATGTAGAAATCTAATAGTTATATACTAAATGTTTTTATTTCTCTCTGGGGAGTTGCATAAACTAATACATACTAATATATAATACAGAGGGAAACTTAAGACACATGCATTTTTAAGTCCCAATTAAGTTATAGTCTTGGGCTAGATTGAATGACAAAAGGGCTGTGTAGCACCTTACTCCATAGGGATGCATTTTAGCCATAAATTTGTATTTTTGTGGGCAATGAGTAGGGAAAGCATATTTGGCAATTGTAAGATGAACACATTTCTGATACTATTTTCTGAAGCACTTTATACACTTACCATCCAGTGTTAAGTCAAACTGCTTTTATGAAAGCCTTTTCCGCTGTGTTTGAATCAGGGACAATGATAGGGAATAAAAATGACAGAGAAAATACTCAGAAAATAAAAAAGTTGTAATACAACTACTTTTCACGGGCATGTTGACCTCCACTTGAATGGCTCTTGGTCCATCACTTTCACATTTTGGCAAGCATTAGATGAAGTTAGTAGGAGACAGGTTCAAAACAAAGAAAAGGAGGTGGCTTTTCAAGTAGATGTCTTGTTATGAGAACTCCCAAGCTTTTATATATTTAGAGGCAGATAAGGCAAATTCATTTAAGACAACTCTACTGGGGTCTACTATATGCACAGAAATTACATCTAGCCCTGGAAATCCTTGGACTGTAAGTTCTTTTGGAAGGTTGACGAGCATGGGGGAAGGTTTCCCCTTGTCTAAAGGTCACTGAAGGTCACTGTGAAGAAATAATTCCTGAGACTGATGAAAGTTTGGTTGTACCCTGAGCAGTCAATTGTAAGTTCCTGTGGTCTATTAACTGTATTTTCTGACAGTGTAATCGATTCCAAGGATCTTTAACAGCCATTAGCAAAGCAATGTACTCCTGAGGGATGTGTGTGTATTAGAAACTTCCTGGTTCTGATTTAGCAAGGGCTTTGTTGGGTGGTTTCAGATGACTTATGTGTGTCTTTGTTTTCATGTGTTGCTCTGAGTATACATTGGTCTCTTTCTGTATTTAGGAAACTAAGTAGGAATGTGACCTGGGAAAAAGGAAAGTTGACTGATGATGGACAGGGGGTTGCTAATTTCTTGGGTTAGAAGTCACCTGTGTTGATTTTATGACTGCTCTTGGCAAAAAAACTGTAAAAGAGGTAAGAGTCTTCAAAGTGGCACTGGAATAATTTCAGTTCAAGTATTTCCTCATATCTCTGTATTACACGGCTACCACAAATCTGCAATGGTTGAGAGGGGCTCTAGGTCCAGGACTTAGCCCCTTACCTAGAGGGGTGAGCTCCCCCCACTGCCCCCACCACGTGGCCCCCGGGGAGCCTGCAAAGACCCACACAGGGACCACAGGAGAGGGACTAGAGAGAGTTTGTTGCTCAAGGGTGAGGGTTTACAAGGGTTTTGAGGGGATTGGAAACCTACCAATAATAAACAAAGGGGGATTCGGCTCTGTGCCAATAGGAATAAAGAGTTAACAACCAATAGAAAGCAGTGAGTAAGATCCAATAGGAATACTTATTGAAACTTCCTTCCAGAACAGCAGATAAATTCCTCAGGGGTGAGATAACAGTTATCTCAGGGGATTTTGGGAAGGAGAAGGGCGACTTGGCAAAAAGAACAATAGAATCCATTTTGTACATTTAAACAGTATTTAAACCCGCAGTTTTTAAGGTCTTAGAGTTGGCTTCTTCATTTTCTTCACAAGTCCACTTCTGACAGGACTTTTTCCATTCCAGATATTGTAAGTCGAGTGCGACACCACAATACTTCCTTCTCCCCTCAAGGGTTCATGTCAGTTCGCTTAGTTTTGAGGTTTTAAATTTTTGCACAATATTTTGGCTGTATGATGTCCCATACATGTGCAACCTGGACAGTAGTTCATTAGGTGAATTATACTGGACATATATCTATCCTATTATAACATAGTTTACTGATAACTGTTTGTGAACCAGATAAGTGTATGGACCTGTTTCCACCTCCCTATATGAGCAAGCCCAAGAAAGCCCAAACAAACCCAAATAAGAAGCTTTGAACAGCACACACTAGAAGAAGATGCTAGTAACACCTTTTGCATATGTAAATACAAAACTCTGGAGCTTCTGAAAGAGAAACACAGCATCATAGAATATGCTGAGTTGGAAGGGACATACAAGGATCATCAAGTCCAGCTGTTAGTCCTGCACAGGACCATCCTCAAGAGTCACACCATGTGCCTGAGAGTATTCTCCAAATGCTTCTTGAACTCTGTCAGGCTTGGTGCTGCAACCATTTCCCCAGGCAGCCTGTTCAAGTACCCAACCACTCTCTGTGTGAAAAATCTCTTTCTAATATCCCAGCTAAACCTCTCCTTGCACAACTTCAAGCCATTCCCTTGGGTCCTGTCACCAATCATCACAGCGAAGAGATCAGTGCCTGCCCCTCCTCTTCCCCTCATGAGGAAGTTGGAACTGCAATGAGGTCTTCTCTCAGTCTCCTCTTTCGAGGCTGAACAGAACAAGTGGCCTCAGCAGCTTCTCATACATCCCCTCAAGGCCCTTCACCATCTTTGTTACCCTCCGTTGGATGCTCTCTAATAGCTTAATGTCTTTCTCATATTGTGGTGCCCCAAACTGCACACAATATTCAAGGTGAGGGCACCCCAGTGCAGAGCAGAGTGGGACAATCTCCTCCCTCGACCGGCTGGTGATGCTGTGTCTGATGACCCCCAGGACATGGTTGGCCCTCCTGGCTGCCAGGGCACTGCTGACTCATATCCAACTTGCCATCAACCAGGACCCTCAGGTCCCTTTCTGTGGCACTGCTTTCCAGCATCTCATTCCCCAGTCTGTACAAACAGCCAGGGTTGCCCCATCCTGGATGCAGAATTTAGCACTTCCCCTTGTTGAAATTCATAGGGTTGGTGATTGTCTGGCCCTATAACCTGTCCAGGTCTCTCTGCAGGGCCTTCCTGCCTTCAAGGGAGTCAACAGCTTCTCTGAGTTTTATATTGTCTGCAAACTTACTTTGTATCCCTTCCAGTTCTGCATCCAAAACATTTATGAAGACGTTGAAGAGCACAGGGCCAAGGATGGAGCGCTGTGGAACCCCACTACTGATAGTTGCCAGTCTGCTGTAACCCCATCCACTATTACCCTCTGTGCTGGACCCATGAGCCAATTGCTCACCCACTGCATGATGTGTTTATCCAGCTGTGCGCTGGACATTCTGTCCGGAGGGATATTATGATAAAGATCCTTATGTCTGTGAAGTGAAAACAGTTTTCTAACCACAAAACTCTGTAAAAGCTGAGGCAGCATGGCTGATTAACAATAACAATAAAAAACCCCAAAGCAACCACAAATACAATAACAGTAGTAATGTTTTAAAAGAAACTAGATGCCTACAGCAGAAAATACAAGATCTCTGTATTTAAATTCTGACTTCCAATCAGTAGCTACAGAAATGGAGATAGATCTTACTGAGACTGTTAAACTGTCATGGGCAATGATCTCAGATATTTCAAAGGATCTGAAGCAGCTTAAGCAATGAATTGCCTAAGGGAAGATAATTTCCCTATGTACAAACAGCACCAAGGAATGAAACTAAATACATGTGAGAAATTGGAATTGAAGTTCACCAATAAGAATATGCCATTTTGACATTCTAGGTATTAAAACGTCCCAGTTTGCCATTACTTCAGTATTTTGTTTGTTAGAAGTAGTGCAAAATAATGTAATAGGCATTGGAGAGAAAAAGAGAGTGGATGTTTCTTGAAGTTGATTATTTTTTACTTTATTTGAAGACTGGATACTTTTCAAACAGGTAACAGTAGGTTTATACAAACAGGGTAGTTGTTTGTGCCTAGCATGGTGTACCTGAGGCAATAAATTGCACAATAGTGGTTCTTAGGCTTCAAGGGTCAAAACAATTGAAAAGTCCTTTGCTTTTAGCTGTAGGCATTTTGTCACTTTTCAATAGCCATTGGTGGCCACTACTTTTTCAGTAGTAGGACCAGAAGCCTGCCCAAGGGATAAAGAAGAGTGAGTTTTATCATGCAGTACCCCTTTGCACTGTCTCTGAGCATCCTGAGCTGTCTTTTTGCTGCTCTTTGAGCAGCAAGTTGCCAGTGCAGTTGGGCCATTCAGCAAAGCTTTGCTTATTACTTTTAATTCACTACATATGGATGCCATAATTTCATTTAGGTGTCAAAACATAAAAAGCAGAGAATGCTGAGAGGGAGCTTTCTGAGTAGTATTTTCATTTAGCTTCTAAGCGTGGACTATTCTGTAAAGATCTACTTTTTTCCCTTAGCTGCTGACAAAGGTAATGGATGAACTGTTACATATTATTTTCTTCCCAGTAATGCCAGCAGCTCTATTTTGTTTCTGCTCTGAACATTAGATATAGAGCTCAGACTGGGGCTGACTATCAGATCAACATGCTGACACATCTTGGAAGTATTTCTACACCTTTATGTCATCTAGGGATTTCTTGAAATGCTGCTGCACCTGAAAGTGAAGGAAAGCAGCTGTATCTGGTAAAGGATCTGACACAGCAGATTTCATGGGTGCCTTCTAGACCCAAACTTTTGAAATATATATTTGTCTCTATTTTGTCATACTCAGTAGCAATCTTAACATTTTGATGAGGTCTGTCTGACCTGTTTGTTACCTCAGAATGAAGCTGTAGTAACACCAGATCTGTGCATTTAGAGGGAATTTTGCTCAACTGTTCGGTTAATAGCCAACAGAAGAAATCCTTCAGTCATGAGTAAACAAAAAATACTCCAAGTCAAAAGTTTAGTTTCAACCTTCATTTAACAGAAGGACAGTTTACATACTTTTGTGAGATTTCTGCTTTTGTGCTGCTGAAAGGGAGCATTTCTGTAGACTTCAATAGCAGGTCCTTGTGCAAGTATATATGCACACCAACCTGCACCTCAGGAATTCTTCCATCATTCCCACATCACCATAGGCAAATCAGAACTTAAGTCAGTCCAGCAGTTCACCTATCTGGGAAATATCATTTCCTCAGACGGTAAGATTGGCAAAGAGATAGACAACAGGCTAGCAAAGGCATAAGAGCCTTCAGAAAATGCCATAAAAGAGTCTGGCGCAATAAACACCTGAAGAAAAGTACAAAGATCAGTGTCTACAGAGCCTTTGTACTGTCTACCCTTTTATATGGGTCTGAATCAGGATCATCTACTGCCACCACCTGCGTCTCCTCGAACGCTTCCATCAGCGCTGCTGCCGTTCAATCCTAAACATCCACTGGACTGATGACGTGACCAATGTGTCTGTTCTTGAACAGGCAGGGGTCACCAGTATCGAGGCCATGCTGATAACACAGCTGTACTGGACAGTACACATCTCCAGGATGGAGGATCACCGCCTTCCAAAGATTGTGCTCTATGGAGAACTCGCCACCGGCTGCCACAAGAGAGGAGCCCTGAAGAGGAGATACAAGGACTCCCTGAAACAACACCTCAGCCTTGGCCATATTGACTGCCATCAATGGTCCACTCTGGCCTCCAACTGGGATTCATGGAGACATGCCATCCATGCTGCTGCTGCTTCCTTTGAGAACGCACGCAGAATCAGTCTTGAGGAGAATAGACAATGCAGAAAGAACCGTTCCTCGCCAATATCTCCAAAGGATAAGTTCCACTGTGCCTTTTGTGACCAGACTTGCCTATCCTGTATTGGCCTTTTTAGCCACCAGTATGCTTGCAGCAAACATGGGTGGTGCCCTTCCCAAATGTTCGTTCACGAAGCCTAACCATGATGAATTACAGAAACCTTAAAGAGACATGAACTAAAAAAAGGATTATGCCATGGTACTCCTGTGAACTATGGTAATATAGAGAACAAAATTTTATTCGAGACAGTACATCTCTCATAATGGTCAAATGGGGCTGAACACTCACCTCCTCACCAAATTTTATTTTCCTGGAGCAGGTGGTGGAAGAGAAGGAGGAGGAGGGAGAAAACAGGAAGGGGGGAGGGAGGGGAACTTTAGAGATTAAAATCACTTACCCTTTTGTTTAAATATACAGTGTGTGTATTTCCCAAGGGTACTCAGTTTAGTAGGGCAACTTCAGCATGGGAATTATAAATCAGTTTTATAGATCTAGAACTGGCATCATATAAACTTCCAGTCTCTTCTTAGAACAGGCTTTACATTGGAAATGTGTCTGTGAGGCTATGACATTATGAAGATCTGGTTGCCTAAAACGTTATATTTTTTAATGGACCCAATTCTGTAGAATAATGAGTACCTTTAATCCCACACAAATACTCCCTTTTTCTGATTTTTTGAAATTGTATTCAAAAGCAATATGGTTTCTCAAGTTTTTCCTGATCCAATAATTACTTAAAATATTATTTTTTCATTTCAGAGATAAGCCAATGCTGTACTTAAATATATGTTGTGTACAGGAGCTCTTTTAGATGTGTCTTCAAAAGCCAGGTAGGTATTCAAACTAGGATCTAAGATTCCCTAAACTGCACCTCTTCCCCAAAGATATTCACATGTACATATACTTTTTCTTTAGTATGCTGTGGTAGTTTTGGCTTTAGTTTCAACTACGCCTCAGCTAGACCTCAGTTTCAGGAAGCTGAGAGGGTCTACGTATATTAGAGGGGACAAGCATCACCTGACTTAAGCAACCAAAGAGATATTTCATATCATTTTGATGTCAAAACCAAGTTTAAAAGAACTTGTAGGTGGTGCCTAGTCAGTCCCTTGATGGTGAGATGCTGAGTGGACCTGCTGTCACTGTTGCTGGGGAAGTTGGGCCTCATTCACCACTTCACAGCTGTTTAGGAAGTATCCTTTTTTTGTTGTTGGCTTTCTCCTCTCTTGCTGGGTATCCTTTGGGGGGAGTTTGTTGAAGTATTTTTGTGAGCTGGGGTGGTAGAAGTCTGTGTTGTTTGGGTGGGCCACTCAGTGGTTGTTGTTGTTGTTGGTTTGTTTTTCTCACATTTGTATATATATGTATTATATTCTGTTTTAATTGTCTCTCTTTTGTATAATATAAGAAGCTTGCTATTTTGGCTTTTGGGGTTTTTTCCTCTCCTCTTCATTTTTTTCCCCTCCCTCCTCTTCCCTTGCTTGGGAGTGGGGAAGCTGGGCACAGTGTTGGGCAGTTGGCATTTTGCCAGTTCAACCTAACACATATGGTTAATATTCTCTGAACTGTTGACTGTATCATAAATAAAAGTGAGAAAATGCAATTAATGTTACTCTGGGAACTATAACTTCAGCATTTTTTGACCACGTGACTCAATGCATTATCTGGGGTTATGGAAGTTTTTATAACCTACGTACATTCCTGCATACATCAGGAGACGTTCCCATTGTTATGTTTTTAATCTTTTTTTTTACAGACGTAACCACAAAATACTTCCAGCTGAATATTCTCTCTTACATTTTTTCTTTATTTTTCTTGCTATGTCATACCTTTACTTCATGGGGTTTTGTACCTCTTGTCCTAGAAATGCATTATTTTTATTTTTAGTGTGGTTTTGCTCAAAGTTCAACTCACCTGTAAATTTTTTCCTCACTTAAGTCTTCTAATATGCCTTCTGTTCTCATCCTTCCTTTATAATTAGCACTCGTGAAGCTGTGCCTAGAAGAGACATGGACATTAGCAAGTGAGTCTAGCACCGGAACGCAAAGGTGATAAATGAAATGGAGCATCTGTCACACAAGGAGAGGTTTGGTAATCTACTGCATTGCTCTTGGTTTTCCGTAAGTTCATACCATCTTTTCTTCGTAGGCTTTGTGTGTGATTCTATTTAAATTCTGTCCCCAATGAGTTACCTGCATATGGCCCATTGCTAAAAACTGAAGGGCAAAGACTTAGATTTCAGACTTATTTTAGTTCAAGAGTGTGATGTCTAAGCTTAAAACAATTAAAGCAATTAAATATAAAATAAAACTGAAACAATCCCAAACATACAGCTCTCTCAGCTTGAGGATTTGAAGGTTCAGTCAGGATTTAGAAAAAAGGAATGGAGATCTAATCTGAAAGCATTTTAGGATTCTTACTTTGTGGCAAGAGAACCAGAAGTTTCTGCTTCAGGACTAAGGGTGCAATTCTTTGCTTGATACTATATACAGTAGGTGCAGGGGAAGCTTGAGCACTCAGGTCCAAGAACAAACTGTGATAGTGTTTTTTCATTTTTTCATCCCTTTACCCATGCACAAAATCATTCACAGTGGCCTGTACAGAGTAAAGTGAGAAAGACCAGCAGTTCTAGTTCTTCTGTTTTCATGGATTCCAACAGCTTGGGTGTCAACCATTCTGAGCTGGGGCTGGACCACTGCAAGAATACTCATTCATCAGTTGGGAAAGACATCAAATTATAAAGAGTGGAAAGAATGTGTTTTAACTGTGGATATCAAAGACAACTCTGGAGAAGTACCTTGAAGAGACCTGTTGCTGAAGTTTTAAATTGTAGTTTTACTTGTAATAGGGTTTTTTAGTTGCCAAACTTCTGTATCACCTCTCTCAGCTTGTTACAGCTCCCCTGCAGGGCTGTTACACCACACCCCAGCTTGTATTGTATCTACCCCTCCCTGTCTCCTTTGTGTCTCCTGGAGGCTTTTTATTCCCCAAATGAGTCATCAAACCTGATCATGGAGCATGTTATTGTTTCTTCTCAGGCTGGGCAACAGTCTCTCCTCCCTTGGGGGACCCGTGGGACTGGGACATCACAGCACCCTCTCCTCACAGGAAACCCCCGGAATCAGAAAGCTCCAAAACCTTCTCCCCTCTCTGCACTGCCACAGTAGGAGCCAAGGGAAACATGTCTGGGCTTGCCTTGCCAATCCAAGCTTGGAAGCCCCATGTAGGATGTTCCTTTGCCTCGCGGCTGGAGTAGCATTGCCCTTGTCCCAGTGCCATTGGTTACTCCCTCTGTTTATCCCAAATCCCTGGTTTTCTATTGGCTATTACTCTTGGTTTCTCCTACTGGCTAGCCAACGAACCTAAGACCCTTCCCCTTCCTGGGTTTTTACCCAATCCAGTCCCAGATCTGGCGCCTTCCCCCAGAGAACTTATAAAAGCTGTGTGTATTTCCCAGTAAACCTCTCTTTGGCTGGTCTCTACGAACTGGTCACATTGTCTCCTTTCTCTGCACACCCTCGGCTCCGGAGGCAGGCAGAGGCCTGAACAAACAAGGCAGTTCTGGAACACTCACAGAAGAACCCAGACTCCAGGGAATATTACACACTCTTTCCAGACTGGAAAAGCTAGATAAGTTCAATTAACTTATCTCTCAAAAATGAGCTTCTGCATTTTATTTCACACAGCTTTGTTACCTAAGCAACTGTCTACAAGAAACTCTTCAACAGATCTCTTAACAATTCAGCTCATGTGCAATCCTTTTGAATCTGTTTATACTCGTTGGGTTGTCTAGACGAAGCAATCTTACACCTTACTTTGAGACTCAAGTTATCACTACTGTGATGCATTTAAAGCTGAGGCTCCAAAGTAATTGATGGAAAAGATTAAAAACTTTCTAACTAATATATATGTTAAATGTAATTCAACTGAAAAAATGTTTTCAATCAGCTTCAGAGAGAGGACCATATAAAAAAGCTTAATCAATTTCTACTGGATCAATAAAACCAAAATTAAAAAAAAGGCAAAATTTCAAGAGCTGAGTAACAGTGTATGTGGGTGAAGATTCATAATGGAGGAAAAGATGTTGCAAATGGAAATAATTTCATTCAACATGATTTATAAATTCAAAACAGCAAAGTATTTTCAGTACTGTAATACAAATAATAAAACACTACATTACATATACATGCAACACTTAAAATACAGGTTCATTTTAAGTATTAGGTTCATGTAAAATATAGCTAAAGTAAGTAATTTCACTTTCATTGTTGAAGTATTATAATAAAAGTTTTAATTTCATATTAGATAGAATATGCACAACTCCTGTATGTATTTATATTTGAACATATTTTTTGCATTTCTCCTCTATTTTAAGCATAAAACACATAGGAAAAAATGCTTGGACACAGGTTTCCAAGTACATTTTTTTTCTCAGAGTTGTTAGTTGCAGCATCAGAAAATTGTGTCCTCTGATTTGTATGCATAATTCAGGTGTGGTGCCAATCACCATAATGTACATTTTGTCTCTTGGCTTTGTCAGTGACTCTGAGCTAACAGTAGATCATAGCCTCATGGTCACACCACCCTTGAGGGGTTGGGAGACATTAACTGAGTCATATTTGTTGTGCAATGTTAGGCAGTTTTATAGAGCAGTTGCCAGTCCACTAAGTAATGGAGTCAAAAGCAGAAATTATGTACTAAGGAACTTTGTAAAAGACCACTTCTTGGGTGGACTCTCCCTTGTCTAAATGATGATGGAGAAGGCTGACATACTATAATTTTGTCTTGCACTATATGGTTGCAGGCATAGTGATTTTACAACAAATAATGTCATTAGGGTTGGATTCTGATATGGTAAGTTATGGGGAAAATCGTGGATTAGTCACGGTAAAAATGTCGAAAGCAACAGGGTTACAGTTTGAAAACCCAGATAGAGTTCTATATATGAAACACGTTTGAGGTCAGATTACCATTTTAGACCACCTGTGGTTACAATTATTATTTATTAACATAACATAACATAACATAACATAACATAACATAATATAATATATTGGACTATATTTATAAGTAGAAGACAATAGCCTAGGCTGAAAATTTACAATGTCAAATGCCACTCTTGTTGCAGGACTGTTCAGCTGTAAGAGGCCTAAAAGTTCATTCAATCCTGTTAAAGCACTATTTTTTTGCTCAGAAAGCATCTTTTTCAGTCAATTACACCTTCCTCTGAATATTTATATGTGCACTTCTCACTTCTTAATGTCATACAAGAACAGTTGGGGTCAGAGAATAAAACTAGACAAACAGAGGGGAACGTGCCATAGGAGAAAAATGGAACGAAGTGTGATGTCAGGATATCCTCAATTGGTCACGTAGCAGAATTCACATGGATAAGAATTGGGAATCTTTCTCCATCCCACCACCCAGACTCAAAATTTCATTCCAAACCAAACTGCTGTTTTAAATGAAAAACATATTTTCTCATCAAGATTAGTACAGTACTATCAAGTTGTTTATCAAGTTCTAATAAAAACGTTTTGGAAACCTGCTGGGGTCCCTAGGGTTGCCTAAAGCATTATACTCCAGGATGCTTCAGGCATGCAGGTCATCTGCAAGACTGTGATGAGAAAGTAAACTTCTCACATGCCTGCATGTACTGCTGGACTTCCTCCCTAGAGAAGCTATTCAAGAATGTGGTGTATTATAAAAGGAATGCCACAAGTACTGTGAAATCCAGCTTTTCATTAAGGGCCTTGACTGGGAGTTTTAGCTAAAAGTCATTATGTATGATTTCTAGATTGGTTTTGATACAAAAATCTGAAGTTATATTTAACAAGCATCCTTATACTGTTTGGTTATTTAAGGGAATATATCCAAAGCTATGAAACATGTTGTCAAAGTCCAAGGTCTTAAAAAGCAAAAGTGAATAAGAAACATGACTGCATTTATTCTTTATTCAAAAATATTTGGGAAGACTGTGATTTAACCTATCCTTCTCCTCCTCAGGCAATGCTACAGTCTCAGAAATTCTTGTTAGGCCTCACGCTTGATTAATGGCTCCTGGTCAGTTCAGCTTCCCTTGAGCTTATCAGAAACCCTGACTGTATTCAGGAATGAGTAATGTCTGCAAGACACCTGGGACCCTTAGTCTGTCAAGGGGAAGCCTATCAACTATTATTAAATATAGATCAGAAAACTTGTTAAGTTATTCTTACAGTGTTTCCTTGGTGTAGACTGAAATGACAACCAGATCATCCTGCATCCTAATTTCAGCTGTGCTAAATTTAAATTTTCTTTTTCTTACTAGCTGATGCAGTGCTGTGTTATGAATTTAGTATGAGAATAGCGTTGGTAACACACTGATGTTTTAGCTGTTGCCAAATAGTGATTAGTCTAAACCAAGGACTTTTCAGTTTCCTGTGCTCTGCCAGAGAGCATGTGCACAAGACATCTGGGAACCCTGTGAACCAAGTATTCTTTGCAAAGCTGAACCTGATGCTTTACCTTCAGCTGAAAGACAACATCCAATAGCAACACATCCAGGAGAGCCCGTTATGGTAAATGCATCACAAACTGGCACTGTGGGAATCTCATGGAATCTCATGGCCCACTTGCTTGGGAAGCTACTGATGTTAGTGATGCAAAACACAGAAGCAGTGCACAGAGTTATCGTGCATTATAAAAGGCGTAATCCCAAGGCCTCTGCCCAACACTTCTCAATAACAGTTCACACTGTATTAGGAATAGAAAAAGAGGTCATGTACTTAAAGAGGTTTGTGTGGCACTCGGAGGGTACTGTGTCATATGTATGATAAATGGAAAAACTGGAAGTTAAAATTATACCCACAGCAAACACAGAAAACACCACTTTTGGGCTCTGATGGTAAAAGGAAAAGTCACCATTTTACATTTCATAGTTAAGTCTACAGGAAGAATGTTGTCTGTCTCCCTACAGTACACATATCAAACTTTCAGCATTACTGAACTTCCTAGAACTTCATTCTCAAAATATGAACGTTTAAACAGTGGTAGTTCTAGTGTACACTCATGTGTGACTCCATAATGAGAACCCAGATTGTATTTCTCAAAAAACCACTACTGTACTACGTGAAATTATAATTCATTTTACAGGGCCTATTTTGAACAAACGAAAAATTACTATCTGTCAGAGTATCACTTCTAAAAAAAAAAAAAATCAGAAAATAATCTCTTATATAATCCAGGCAATCAACTACAGAATCCTACCAACCCCTCACTCTTCTAATCATTAGAACATGGTGGGGGGTTAAGTCTTATTCAAATCTTCCTAGATTCAGTCATGAGCTTTGTTTTAATTTGTTTCTGAGTGATAAAGACATTGGTACTTTTTTATCTGACAAAAACTCCCATAGTTTTTAGAAGGTCCAGATATCTGTAGGAAGAAAGAAGCGCTGAGGAAAAGTATATCTTCCCTTTCAATTTGATGTCATACAATCCAACATTTTGTGAGAATACAAGGATGCATAAAAATTAATATGAGAATCAGTTATAACCTGAGCAACACTGAAAGAGCTTTGACCTTAGCTGCCATGAAGATAATTCTTTTATGCATATCAACCTTACCTCTTGACAGGTGTACTTCCCCATCCTTCTTCCTTCCCAGTCACCAGCAGGATACCTCTTATCTTTTTGTTTGGTTTCCTGTTAGCCAGTAGGATTGTTGAATATTTTAGAAGCAAAACAAGAGAAGGAAATCATAGTGGGTTTGATTTTATGCCAACCAAAACTGAAAGCATATTATCCTGTCCTATCAATCTGATGTCTGTGTTATGGTATGCTATCATGACACCACATGAGAAAACTTTAAGAGTGTTTGCTGAGTGGAAGAAGAGTGTTGAAAGAAGGCAGAGTAAGCCAGAGCTGCTTTTGCTCTCAATCTGTTCCTGGAGCCCAGAAGGGACATCACGTCATCTTCTCTCACAGAATGAGTAACTTGAGCCTGTAGCTCTAACTCTTTCCTCTAAAAGTTTATTCATTCTTTATTCTATCAGTTAAGATTACCACCTACGAAAACTGTGATGTAACAATTTCTGTGGTTTTTTTACAAAATATTTTTACTGACATGCATCTGTTCTGGAGGTCATATATATATTTATGTTCTTCTATTTACTATATAAAAGTGTGATATGGCTTTGGATCTGCTTCAGTGAAACAAAAAGAATATAGTACAGAATGAAAGATAATTCTCTGTTCCTTACATGACTCCCATCAGTAGCTTCAGTTATATAACATGTAAACATAATGTCACAATCCATGAAAAAACTTGTTTACAGAGGACAAGGCCAGAACAGTTTGCTGCTGCTTCTCCCCAAGAAGTCTTTGTTTCTTACACCTTTCTCAGTCTGAAAATATCTTTTGTACCCCTGTCCTTCTGCTTACCAAGACAACCTATGTAGACAGACTCCAAGTCAAACAAATGTTCATTAGTCAGGTGTGGCCTTACAAAAATAAAATGCAAAATACTTTTGATTTCTGCCCTTTTTTTTTTTTTTTTTTTAGCAGTGAAACCTACAAGCCTGCTTTGTAATCTGTTTTATTAATGGAGCTCTGAAATATAGACTTTTAGGATCCTTCACTATAAATAAGAATTTATACATTGAAATAAAAAATCAGGGAAGGTTTGGGAAGGTACAGGAAGGGAAGGTTTGGGAAAGTTTGGGAAAGAAAGGTTTGTGAAGGGAAGGTTTGGAAAGGTTTGGGAAGGGAAGGTTAGGGAAGGTTTGGGAAGGGAAGAAAAGTTTGGGAAGGTTTTTTTGTTTCATTTATATTAACAGTTCCAAGTGTTCTTCTGGCAGGCTCTCAGCCGTCCTGGTGATCTTCAGGAAGAAGATGTATTTCTGGATATCTGCCTTTATCCTGTGTTCTTTACTTCCACTTACAACTTTGTCACTTTTGGATGTTACCTATTTGATTATTTTATATGTGTGTATAACCATCAATTGTTAATAAATTACCAGAGTAAACAGGTACAGGAGATGTCAAAAAACCTACTAAGAACTGGTTGGCACTTCCTTAACATTCAGATGCAGCACAAATGTAATAAAAACAACTCTACCAGAATGTGGCCATAAGGAAAGAGTTTGCACAATCTGTTCATCTGCATAATTAGTAATTGAGGACCCAAGAACAGTTGGAACGTTGCTTGGGGCAACTCAGGTCAGATGAGTGATAACGTAAATAACAAAAATTCAGATTTCCAAAAACTACAATCAGAACAGAACTAACAACAAACCTAATAAGAGCACAGAAAACGAACAGAAATATGGATAATTCAAGAAGTGATGAAAGGCCATAAAGCTACTGAGAGAAAAAAATGACCAATATAACATAAACTTCATCACAGCCTGAAAAGAAACATGGAAAGAATACAGGCAGGGAGCAGGGGGAAGGATATGGGGAAGGGAAAAAAAGAAAAAAAGAAAATGCATAAGAAAACACAGTAACTTATTTTGTTTATCATTTCTATAATGGTACAAGTATATGAATACTTCTGCCAGACACACATATACAAATGTTCCAATTCAGAGTTAGAGAAAATAGCAAATCTGATTATTTACACTAACACAGTATTACAACTAATAATAATTTCAGAAGCCAAAATTTTGGTAACAAGAATAGAATCCTTTGCTTTCACCACAGTATGGTGAAAAAACATGGAGTGCAGAAAGCACTACAAAGCCACATGTTCTACTTTGGGAGGTGCAGAACAATAAATGTGAGGTAGTGGTGCACTAATCAGCTGCAGATTCATTCTTTCCTGTGATTTAGTTTGCTGAATCTTCATTGGATACACATGTGCATCAGGACACCAAATTAAGGTAAATCCTTGTTAGTTCTAAACCTTTCATATGATGGCTTCAGTATTTCAGCTTTATTTCTTATGCACAGTACAAAAACATTATCCAAATGAACTGGCTATCAGCATACAATGTATGAATATTTATTTATTTTACCCTCCTGACAGATCGTAAGAATAATGACACAGAAGTTTGTTGATTTGTATTGGCAGAAGAACAGAGTTTTGCTTATGATATTAAATCACAAGATTACTTTTTTTGGAAAAAATATGAACAGTACCATATTTACTTGGATATTCACCAATATCTGGTTAATATAAACTCTTGAGGATTCAAAATATCAAAGTAAAAGGGACTCCTAGGTTCTCTGCATCTATGAAAACCATGATTTATTTGTGTCACAATAAGATGACATAAAAAGTAATGTTTAGAGGGAGAGTTATGTTGGAAATTCTGTCCCTTGTAGGAACATTATGTTATTTGCAACTGACTTAACATAGTGTTTGGAACTGTAGAGCCTTTGTCCCTTGGGTAGGTAAGGTGAAAAACTAGGGTAAAAGATGAAGACAAATAAAAAAGATTACAGAAATAAAAAATTACAGAGACAGGAATATAAAAATGACAGCAATGAAATCAGTTGCACAGACTATAAATGCCATTGATTAAATAGTAACTACAAATGACATTGGTTTTATTCGAATTACTTTTAGTAATGTTAAAAATATTTGCTTCTAAAATGAAAATACTCTCAGGTAGAATCTGCAAAAAACTGTTTATCTCCATTCTCCCAAGTCCAAATTCAACTGGTTGTAAGGCCAGTCTTTTGGTCAGTCTAGAAATAGCCATATATAAATACCATGGAAATGGCTGAACATGGAGAACCACACAGCACACAAATGAAGTTCAGAAAGGAGAAAGTCTGGAAATTCTTTCTAATGGAGGCAAAAGCAATTAGCGGTAACACTGAGGAATATAAAACATGTGGGCATCCATGGTTTTCCCCAGGTTCACTATGCCCTGCAAAACTGGGTTATTGGCATATGGGCTATTGGATTCCCCCATTTTGAGTTAAGGAGTAGTTATAGACTCCAACTGGAAATACAGATTAAATATAACATTCTAGCTGCAGATTACTTCTGATACAGGGAAACTTGATATGGCTGATACCATTTTTTAGAACTGTTAGATGGAAAAAATGAAGTGTCAGATATTCCTCTTGTTCTTGCTTGAAATTAACCCATAAAAGGTTATTTAATATAAATTTAATATAAAATATAACCCATTAAAGGGTTATTAACTCTTTAAAAGATTGTTATTGTTGTTGTTGTTATTATTATTATTAGAAAGTTAAATATTGAAATTATATTATTAGAAGGTTATTACTATTGTTAACCATTTAAAAGGTTATTAACCCTTTAACGGATTAACCCTATGAGGATCTCCTGGACCCTCAAAATCCTTAGCTCATTCTGTTGAAGAAAAAGATTTGAAATTATTTAATATGTCAATAACCCAAACTCTAACTACAATTTAAAATACTGAAGTAGGTCTCATCTGGCTTTCAAAGCAAAGAATCTTTGAAAGCAGTCTGTCTTTTAAGTATCATTAATTTAACTCTCATAAGCTTTTTCAAGGTCACTTTATAACAATACTGTTTTACATCTGCCAACCACGTCCATATGTTTTAATTCACTCTCCACTACACCAGTGTGAAATGATTTTTGATGTTGCTTGGTGTCATGGTTTAAGTTCAGCTGCCAACTAAGCACCATGCATCTGTTCACTCTCACCCTGCCCCCAGCCTGGTGGAGCAGGGAGGATAATCCAAAGTAAAATTCATTGGTTGAGATAAGGACAGTTTAAAAATTGAAAGAAAGTTCTAAATGTAATAATAGTAACAATAAGAATATAATAATATGAAGAATAAGAATAATAAGGAAAAACATCTCCATATCAATGCCAGATCCCATCCCTGAATGCCAATCAGTCTCGCTTCTGCGTAACAAACCCAATTCATACACCAAATATGATGTTTTAGGGTATGGAATATCCTTTTGACTAATTTGGGTCACCTGCTCTGGTTATGCTCGTGCCAGCTGTTTTTTGTATCTCCGCACTTGGAGAGCATGAGATACAAAAAACCCCTTGACTTAGGATAAACACAGCTTAGCAACAACGAAAACATCAGTATGTTATCAACATCAGTCTCACACTAAAACAAAACCAGCACTGTATCAAATACCTAGAAGAAACTAATTCTACCCAGAGTGAAACCATGAGACTTGGCCCATTTGATAACCTTCTGTGATGAAATGACCACCTCAATAGATGAGGAGAGAGAAATGGATATGGTCTGCATGGACTTCAGTCATGTTTATGCCACTCTTTCCCATAATATCTTTCTAGATAAGCTCTAGATGTATGGGCTGGATGAGTAGGCAGTGATGTGGATTGAAAAGTGGCTGAATGGCTGGACTCAGTTAGTGGTCATCAGTGGGAATAAAATTGGCAGCCAATAAACAGCAGTGAACCCCAGGAGTCAGTGCTGAGTCTGATCCTATTTGACATCTTCATTAATGTTTTGAATGATGGGACAAAGTAAACACTCAGCAAGTTCATTGATGACACAAAATCAGGAGGAATGGTTGGTATACCACCAGATCACCCTGCCAACCAGAGCGACCTAGGTAGGCTGTAGAACTGGGCCAACAGGTTCATTCAGTTCAAAAAGGAGAAGGCCTAAGTCCAGCACTAAGGGAAGAATAACTGAATGCACCAATATGTCCTGAGGTTCATCTAGGATTATAAAAAGCAGCTTGACAGAAAATGACTTGATACTGTTTTAATTTGCCTATCTGCAAACTGGAGTTAACATTAGGTCCACAAAATCTTGCCTTCAATCTCAACAAAAATTTCAAAATTAATATAAGTGCAGAATTGTTGCTTTGAGACAATTTTCTTGCAAGTCACATTCCTTCAACATAAGAAAAAATGGCCACTTGTGATTTCTCTGAAACTCTTCACTTTCAAGGAATATAACATACAGCCAGAAAAGACATTGTTAAGCAGCTTATAAAAAGGATTATGTAACAGTTTTTCAAAGCACTCCATTTACAAGAAAGATAGTTCCTTAAACACCCAGGGTATGTCATGTTCAATCTCACCTTCAGAAGGCAAAACATGTCCACACAGTACCATACACAGCTATGGATGGTTTTTTTTATATTGTGCAACTGATCTCCAAAAAACAGTTTCTTGTTTCCTTACTAAATTGTTTTGGTTTTAAACATATGAATCCTAATGGAAATCAATGCACACTTACAATTTTTACATATTTTTTTTGTTCAATCTTACAAGGATTTTATGAATCTCAAAATCTGTTCCTGGGTGCCCAATGATAGTTTATACTCCCTTGAATAACAAGTGTCAGTTAACTAGAATACACTGAACTCAGCACTTCTTCCTGGACACAAT
>JAOXXN010000368.1:2499248-2512683 GCA_026770055.1 Myrmophylax atrothorax
AGACAACCTGTCCCCACCCAACCGATCAAGAAGAAGATGGTAGCAGTTAACTGCTTCCTTTGTTCACTAATGGCATGAGTAGTCAGTGACAGGGGAGAGAATTTACGCAAAAATTCCAAACTACAACACATGTATTCACTTCTTCATATCTCTGGGCCATTTAGAAGATATTTTAAACCCATTTTCTTATAATATCATTAATTTAGATAAATCTAAGTCCTTCCTAGCAACCATTCAAAGACCAGCACTGTGTTTAAACACTACTTAGTAAAAGGGGACCTCAGTTTATGAGTAGATCTTCAGACCATACTGAGATTACAAATACTGATACTTCTAAGTGTTTCCTTTCATACCTGATACAGCACTTTAGCATCTGTCTTTTCATTAGGAGTTTGTCTTTTCCAAAAGTTTTATCAGAAACTTAGAGGAATACAGTCAAAAGCAATTAAAACATGGAAAAGCAGCTGTTCAGAATTTATTTAGTTTAAGAGAAAACTTTTAAGATAGCCCTTTGGAAAGTATACTGAACTTCCTCTAAGCAATTTTATTTATAGGGTTTCCTTTTTCCAGTATGAGATGCAACCAGTGGGACACAAATCTGTTCTCGGAGTTTCTTTAACAAAAACATTCCCATCCCATTTTAATACTTCCAGTGCAGGTTGATATTCTCTTCTGTGCACCAAGAATATCTGATTGCTGATCTAAACACAGACTCCTAAATATCACAACCAACCTGCTCCCTTAATGTTTTTGGCAGTTTATAATGAGTTCAAACAAGTTAAAATGTAGCCTCATTGTGCAATGCCTGTCCAATTTTAACATTTCAGTACACTTGTATGACAAACTTCATACATGCATGCCACTTCGAAAAGATTTTCCTTATCTTTTTATTAAATTTCCACCTTTCATACTGAAATAATAAGAATTCCTTCATTATGCAGTAACAGCTTGTAGGTGTGCTGGTCTGAAACATTTTGATAGTATTTATTACCAGAGTATTCATGAGCCCTGTTTCTTTGAGCAGGTGATGGAAAAGAGGCAATGAAAAGGGATCCAATTGCACATAAAACCACCCAAATATCTTTGTTAAGCAATTAGACTTTGTTGGATGCAGTTCAGACTCAGTGGCCCTTTTCCTGCTACAATACTGAGCCTTTCAGCTGAGAAATCTTTTATTCAAGGTTGTTATTAGAGACAGTATGGTGTACAGAAGAAAGGCTCAGTGGGACAAAAGTGTTGTGTTGTTCTGGGCACAGTTATCATATAGAATTTTTACTCCTTTCATGGAAAATTTCATTCTGGATGCTTACATCGCAATACCCACTAACAGGCAGGCCATTAGCACCTTTGCCCACTGACCTGCAGCTTTGGATGGGCCAACCGATGTACAACAACAGCTGCTTCCTTCTTACAAATAATCTGTTCAAGAGCCAGATCCAAATAAAAATTTCCTATGAGTCCACCCGCAAAGCAAAAACTCCAAAGTACCACATACTCTGACATATTTCCTGGCAGCACATTTCAGCCCCTCTGTTTGCACATATCTCAAATACTACCCCAAAGGAAGCCTGAGAAGTACTACCATGAACTGTACAGAAATTCTTAACAAGTTTGTGTTGAAGTAATTATTTTTTTGTTTGTAACAGGTATGGCTTTGTCTCCCCAGTATTTTCATACATCCTCAAAATCCTTTCTGATCATTTCAGCTGCTTCTGAGTCTGATATTCCTGGTCATTTAAATTTATTCTCCTTTAGTGAAAAGACAATGAAATAATTTTTTTTTGCTCTTATACTGCCATTGTCTTAAATTACTGATTAGCAACAGGTATTTAAAAACACCTAATATTTTTTCACCTCAAAATGAAAGTAGAGAACAAGTATCTAGTAACTACTAACACATGTAAAATCTGAGTTGGAGAGAGCCAGAGTTTCCTGCCAGTTCCTGGGGAATAGGTATTGCTCAGCTTTGTGTTTAAAGAGGTCATAGCTGTCCTAGCAGGCTAGCATGACTCCCATCCAGATCAGTGCCCCTGCCTGCTCCCTTACACCCAGCCAGATAGAGATGCAAGTAGAGATTGTACATCCTAAGGGTACTGGAGATGCAAAAAGAGTTTGAGGTACAAATAGTCTTAAGAGTAGTAATTGAGGTTATGATGGGGTGGGTATGGAAGTTGAAATTGGATTCAAATTCACTGAAAACCAGGCTTCATTCATTTTTTTTTACTTGCATACCTTGGTTCTGTTCTCCATAATTTGCACTCTAGCCTTACCAGCATTATTTAATGATCCCAAATTAATCATGATTGATCTTCTCCCAGATTCTCTAAAAATGCCATAATGTGGCAGTTTACAGTAAACTTGCAGAAGAAAACATTTAAATGATATCAGAGCACTTAATTTCAGTTACAGTACAATAAATGTGATTTCTGAATGATTAATTATTAAGTGTGAATTTATATGTGCTCATTTTATGTCAGAGCAAATTAATTAAAATGGGGGTGGGGGGGAAATTGCAAAGACAGGCCAGTAGTAAAATAGTAAAATAAATCTGGGGATAATTTTTTTTTCAAGGAAAGAAAAAAAATAACAATTTGCATGTCTGAATAAATCCTGGAAGCTGAAATATACTTTTATGGAACATTTTCAAATAATAAAATTATCTTTCTTTATAAAGCAAGTGTGAAGTTGTTGGATGCTTTATTGATATACATACTGTGAAAGCAAATGCCTCAGTTACACAGATCTTAAAATTTTCAGTTTGAAAACGTATTCTAAAACAGAGTGTCTTGTTACCCATTCTGAACACTAAGTGGTCAAATAACACAGCACTGCAGAGAATAGGCACTCATGAATTCATAATACAGTTCTGTTCCCCAGGCTCTACTCTTAAAACAACTAGAGCTGTTTGCCAGTCTGGAGTAGGGTTATCTTTTAGTTTTACACAGTAGCATATCATTCTGTTACCATTTATTGGGACATTATACCAGTTTGTTCTTAATTAAAGATTCTAGCTTGCCTTTCCTAAGATAGCTATGGTTTAAAAGATCTTAATAGCTTTAGAGACTACCTGAAGTGTTCTCAGTCCCTTTCCCCATCATTTGAAGCACAGAAATGTCTGTCTTCATAGCATGTAACAGAAATTTAGTCATTTTCATCTAGTTTCTCTTTGCTGCTAATTGAGAAGCATTATTCCTCAGCCTTTTATTTGAATGCACCATATAGGTATAGTTATTTTCATTATACATACTTTTACTCATGTATCCTAGCAATGCAACAATCCAGATATACTGGTATGGGGAATTCACTTGCTGCAAGACAGGTATAGGTAAGAATTTTAATATTTGGCAAAGACCCTGCTAACCAATGTCAGAAAAAAGATGTAGGCTGTATTCACAGTTCTCCCAACCAGGAAGCTTATCCACCTTTTTTCCTTATTTTCTCCATACAGTGGTAAGTTTGTCATTACTAAGACATAGAATGAGATTTGGGACAATAAAATCCTAGTGCCATTTAACCCCTCAAAAATATCTAGTAGAAAATTGTGATGCTACTGTCACCATAGTGCCACTTCTTCAAGTCACAGGATTTTGATGCAGAACATAGAAGGGGCCATGTTTGCCTTCAAAGAGGAGGTCTGTTTCCAGTGGTCTCTGTCACATTAAGGCAGACTTGGTTGACAGTAAAAAATCAAACTTGATTTTTTTTGTGATTGAATTATAATGTCATAACAATTCCTACTGAAATGCAAGCAATTATACAGACTACTTCAAGCTGTTCACCAGATCTTGTTCTTACACAAACATGTGAAGACCCTATACATAAATATGTACACTCAATCTTACGTATTTTTGTTTTGTATGCAGTTATATGGGGTTTTTTTCAAATTTCATCTACACACAAAGACAAAATGCACAGAAGCAACGCTCTCTGAAGCTTATGATATTGTTCCTTTGTAGCAAAAGGAAGGGAAGACAGCATCCACCTCCTGCATCTTACACTTCCTAACACACTCACTTTGCTCCTCCATTGTTTTAATAACAACTTAATAACTAGTATTGTGAACAGCTGAGCGTGAGCTGATGTTTTGGCAAGTCTTTTTCATACTCCAGCTGAGTCAGGAAGATCTTCCAGGTGGCTTTCACTCAAAGAAAGCTATCCAGAGATACTCAGCAGGACAGTCTCCAAAGAGTTACAATATTTTTCTCTAAGAATAAAAGAGTTCATATCAGGATTTACCTCCTGTCTCCTACACCAGACCCCATGTGTGCCAGATCAAAAATGCTCAGAGTCTTGACAAGTTTCCCTCAAACTAATGAGCTTAGGATGGAAATCTCTCTAGGGTTTGGCAGACACAGAGGAAGTCAAGTCAGGTGTCCTGCCTTTGCAGGATCTGAAGACTAGTCACAGTAAGATATATTTAGCCACCATCTACAGACTTCAGATGTTGCCATTTGGCACTGTTTCTTAACATGTCAAGTGTGAAGTATAAGAAAAACCACATGCCAAGTTGTGCACCTCAAGCCAAACAATGCTTTAATTGCATTGTGGCCTGTCACAAAGACTTTAATGCTAAATGCTAGAAATGCTTTCTTTAATATGTGGTTTATTTATGTTTAGATTTGGAGCAAGGCAGAGGATAGAATGGAAAACTATACAATGTGAAAGACTATTAAAGAACAAGATATGACAAAGCATGTATTATTATAGTATTTACTACATGGTATGTATTATAGCTTACCTGCTTAAGACATTTCTCTTAAAGAGAAATGTCCTCATTCTGTTTGTTTCTTTGATTTTATTTGGGACAAGTAGCATAAAACTTGTGATGTCTTCACTTTGAACATTTCTCAAAATATTAATCTCAGCCTGATAAAGTGAGGTGTGGTAGACATTTACAATCTCTTTCCTCTCACAGACAGTTTTCTAGTTGAGCTGGAAGGCTTTCCTCCTCTCCACTCCTCTTCGCCTAAAGCATCCTGAACTCAGAGATGCTCTGTTTTATTCACTTTCTTTGAGAGTGGACTCTTGCTTTTCCAGCAGGTCAAAACTGCAGATGAGCTGCCTTTGGCCCATTAGGTAAATTGGATTATGTTTCATTTTCCTGCTTCAGCTTTCCCAAGATGGCAAGAATGTTACTTCAAGGTCCACATGTCTCTGTTCTAATAGTGGAAGGTTTTACTGGTATGTATTGAGAGCTGCTCAATCCAGTAGGCCAACCGTTGTGAGGAAGCTCCATGTCCCCAGGGTAAGTGAGTATCAAGACTGACATTTAGACATAACACAATATACGTATACATGAACACATGGCCAGCCTCACAGACAGAAGAAAAGGCATCTACAAAACCATAGACAAAATTAACACTCTCATTCTGTTCCCTCTGTTTCTGATCAGTATGAAATCTGTTGGTGGAAAATATCAAATATATAGGGGGATATATATTCAATATGCATATATAGGTATATATTCAATTTTGAACCCTCCAGTAGCTGGCCTTAGACATACATTTGCAGTAGCTTTGAACCTCATTGTCTCCCAGTTGCTTCATGCACACTCAGACATACACAAACAACTGTCTTTGGTAGCTAGTTCAGACTGGCAGAACTTACCATTACTCAGCTCAGACCTCTGGTCTCTGGAGTAGATGGCTTGGATCTGTGGCCAGTCCAGTAGAAAACGCTCAGACCTGGTAGCAACAGTACCCAGCCCAGAGTTAGGTCCACCCCAATACACAGCTCCTAAACCTCTTACCTTTTTTACCACTAGTCTGGCTTAATGTCTGCTAGCAATTGAATACACTGACAAACATACACAGACAATATGCAGACACCCCAGTCTCTCCAGTTGCTGGGACTCTTGTGAATACTCCTATGACCTGTGGTCCCACAGCCATGGCAGGCACTGAGCCTTCACGCAAGAATACTCACAGACAACAGACTCTGTTGAATCAAGAAACAGAAACAGAGATCAGAAGACAGAATAAATAGACAGTTCTCAGCAATCTCTGCTGATACTCTTTCAGCCTCTTACAGTAAAATGAATACTGGACAACCTATAGAAAAACATCTAAGACAGAATCTTGACTATCTGGAACTAGGTTCCTGCTTCTCCTAGAACTATTCACCAAGATGTATTGGTCTTTCTGCCACAATAAGAGCTTCTAATGACCTTTTGCATCATGGACTGAGGCTTTACAGCGAGGCTGAAGAGTTCAAATTCCCTTCTAGATAGAGGAGAACTGAAAAATGCATCATGAGTTTTTCTAGTAATTGAGTGAAAATTCCAGCCATCAATCCAAAGCATGAATGTGGGCGCCTCTAGTTCATTTTTGTCCCTCTGGTTACATTTATGCTCTAGCGGATGAACAGATAGCAGTACACAATTTTCATTTAATGACAAAATCTTTATGTCCTAAACAAGAAACAGCCGAATGAAGCTCCAGGCAAGTTGTGTCATGCAATTCCTAACACATGAAAAGAATAGCATAATCAATTGTTTGCGTGTGTCTGTGAGACTGAGACTGGTTGTATGAAAGATACCATAATAATGCTTATAGGTACAGCATGGGTTTACATAAGGACTTTTGTTAGCTGTTTTCAGTGTAGGATGTTTTATTTGTTTTACTGTGCTGACTATAAAATTGTTGGAACTGTGAAATATATTTCAGAGTTGTAATTCTGCACTCTTCCACCAATGCCTGTCTGTATTTGACAGCACAGACAAAAGGACTAATCCTATAATCTGCCTAGCACATTATTACCTTACTATTCACATTGGTCCACTAATTTTAGACTAAGACACAGATCAAAAGGCTTCAGGAAGCACCACAAAAAGCAGAGTAGAATGAAGTAGCTAAATTTATGACTCTTTACTCACCAAGGTGACTGAGAAGTAGACCAATCAAAAGCTGAAAGTTGATGGGGAAAAATTAGATTTTCCCTTGCACAAGGATGTTTCTACATAGGTTAGTAGTTAGACATTTTGTAATATTTTTTTCTTTGCTTTTTTGAAAAGCCAAACACAAATGGATGACTCCTTTATAGAAAAACACCTATTATGGGCTTGTGGTTTTTTTTTAATTTGTTTATATTTTAAACACCACTGGTTCAGGAAGTCTGACAAATCCTGTTTCTCAGGAGGAGAGAGAAAAACATCATTGACTGACAAATTTTTAGAAGGATACATGTTGGTGCAAATCATCCCACCCTTTTTGCTAATCATTTTTTTTCCAGAGACAGCTGAGCAACTGAATTATTCCTTATCCAATTTAATAATTTTGATGCTATTATAAGTAAAGTTTCCATTGTGCAAACATTTTGCAGTTCCTTTTGCTCATGTCAAGGCTCTTGTCTCTTGCAGGCCAGGATGGAGAGAGGCTGGTCCTGCCAGAGTTGTATAAGCCATGAAGGCCTCATTTTCTCTCTAAAGCTAAAAAAACTTGAAGTTCAAATTGCAATAACTTTTCCCTACAATTACGTCTTACACACTTACAAAACTGCTTTACAAAATTAATCAAATCATGGTTTGCTTCCTGTCAAAGTACTGTAAAGGAATGATACACTGACCACTCTGGAAGTAAACCAAACAAGACTGAACAGTACAAAGTGGGACTGAGAGTATCTTAGTATGGACTAAAAAAAAGTCTGCTATGGAAAAGAAAACATGCATGCCTGCTAAAGAAAAGCATGAGTAATTCAATAGAGCCACTGTTCAACAAGATTTGTTCAGCTGAAAATATTGCTTCTGTAATGCAGCCAAGGTGAATGTCAGCTTAGGTTATCTGCTGTGGAAGTGCCAGAGGAGCAGATGAGATCTTTTGAGGAAGATTTAGCAGACTTGCACTTGGCTATGAAGTCCATCTTCAAGTTTTCTTTAATCATTTACACTGGCACCTCTTTTTGCTTCTTACCCTGCTTCCTATGTAGCTTGCACACTTTGTGTGACTCATCTTGCCTTCTCATTCATTCCTACTGAAGAGGTATTCTTTGGAGAACATTCTGGCTAAAATCCAGGATATTTAGGTACAGAGTTTTTTTCTCTACATTCCACAGTACAAATCATAAAACATCTTAAACTGGACACTTTCATAAGATTCAATGTATTTTCAGGAATGCATCAGCACTTTCCACACCCTTGCACAGAATTAATCTCCTCCCTTTGAACTTGCTGGCCATAAAAAGCTGTGAAGTTACTTTCCTTGGAAGAGAGAAAGTTTTTGTCTCACAAGAAACCAGGCTCAATCTGCTTCTGATAGCCTCAGTCTGGGGTAGCTCTTTAGCAGTACCAATGCACCAGAGTAATAATGGCACAAGATCTCACCAAGCCATTATTCTCATAATGTTTTCAGAAACATGCTGTTATCAAACACCAGCAGTGTTACAGCAGCTGTTAAGTGTGGACTGTGATCCTACAGTAAAGGCCCAGCTCCTTCCTGGTCTTTAAAATACACTTAAACTTTGACTGATGTGAACTCAGGTTTCACAATGTTCTCAGACATTTGGAAACAAGTGTTTGCAGAGGATACATTTCCAGACAATGCTGCTAAGCTTCAGGGAAAGCACTTTCTTATTTCTACATTTATTAGACATGCAAAAATGACTCTGCTGCATTGTCATCCCGCTGGGATTGCTGCTGTTGGAAGAGAGTGGATCTTACTAGATAAAGAATGGGAGCACTAACAGAAAAGTTAGCAAAAGTTTGTTGTAACTGCAGCATGGTCAGCAGTCTTGGCTTCAATTAATCCCTAAGAGAGACTGATGAGTAGAGATTATTTCTTGCTTTCTTATGCACTTTTTCTCTCTACTAGTAAAGAAACTGAGTATTTCTTTAATTAATTTAGTGCAGGCCAAATAGTGTTTAACATCAGAAATAGTGTATTGCCTACCATTTGAAAAAGAGTTTAAACTTCTACTAAAAATATCTTTCAAAGGAAACTGTTAAAAGCGGAACTGATTCAAAAAGTCTTTTAAAGGAGGGAGGGAGTGTGACAAAGAAGAAACATTTTTCAGAACCAACAGGATACTCAGCCACTGTGATGGTTTACTCTTTGTTACTGAAAGGGTTTTTGAAACATCTTCAGCAGCATTCATATCAAAAGATATAAGGAAAGACCATTAACTCTGAAATTTCATAATCATCACTTGCCTTATCAGGCTAATAATTCATAGCATTACCATTTATTTACAGTTCCCATTCTGTGAGATTAAATAAATATTCATGGCATTTTTTTCTCCAAACGTACCTTCTGAAATGATCTCTTTCCAGCTTCAGCATCCAGTCTCTAGGAGGACTTCTTTCTCTTGTAACTGCTACCCGGTTCCTTCTTCCTACTATATCCCAAAAAACTATTGGTAATGATACTTTTCCTTGAACCTTGAAACGCTGTACAAAGGATAATGATCTACAGCCACAGTCCCAACTGGGAGACAGAGCAATTAACTGCTCAGGATGATAGAAGGAGTCAGTGATACACCTCGTATTAGAAGATATATTCACCTGACCATTGCATAAAACCACATTTCTTCTTCACCTCTTATCTTGATGTTTGAGTCCCAGGTATTTATACATGAAAATAAAGATAAGAGTGCACAGACTACTTCTCTAGTTTTACTCCTGTTAACATGGCACTGATCACTTTTAGAAATCATAATGAAGGCAAGCTTTAATGTAAAACTCAAGCTGCATAGAGACTGTTGAAACCATGTTTCCCCTTAAGCAAGCGCAGTAACATATAGTTTTATCAATCCTTTTTTGCTTTATAGGGGACATAATTCTTATTCTTTCCTGTTTCCCAACTCTCCTAAAAAGAGCCGGAATGCTTAAAAATGGCTAGAAGTTTAATTTTTGCTGTGTCTTTGGGAGAAATGATATGAAAGAAGAAAATGGAAACACCAAAACAAGTACAATTCAGATAGCCCAATCAAATAGCAAGGTCCATTCATAATTAGTAATTAATCTAGGATCTAGAGAGAGGCCCTTTCATGCCATAAAAGAGCATTGGGTCAAACATAGCACAGTATCTGTCACACTGGTGCGCCCATATCCATCAGATAAAATGTTTAAATCTGCAATGCACTAGTTATTCTACATAATATAACACTGTCAGAAGATCAGAATAGCTGTTTGGAAAATAAAGACTTCTGCATTCATGAAGCAGCAGGAGGCTATTAACCAATGACAATATTCTGTTCCATGGTCATTGACTCTTAATTATAAATAGTTTTAAAATGTTCTGTGAAATAACTGTTTGCCAAATATTATTTTGCTAGAAATAAAGGGTTTATTAAGGAATTTTATGCTCAACATACCCCTGCAATATGTCTTTAGCATTCTGTTTCCATAGAATAAGGTTACAGGGCCAAAAAACATGAGCTAGGGACAACAGGACATGAGAGAAATCTCTCCTTGTTTCTCCAACAGCTACTTTTTGTGACTTCCCACCACTTATCACTGTATTAATTCTTATCATCTTGTAAAATATTATATGTGTAAATATATTTACTAATTGTTTGCAAAAAGAAACTCTTCTTGAAGATATTGTGCCATTCTTAACTGAGTTGGGCACAAGCTTGTTTTGTAAGTTTGTGGTGATAACTGTTTCCTTTTTCTATTTTACTCCCTTGGCAACAAAACACAGAAAATACTTCTACATATATTTTCATTAATAATAACCACAGTTTTACAGTAATAACTTAGAAAAGAGGAACAATTAGCTAGTGCTAGTAAATGAAATATTAACATTTTATTGGTCAAGATTCTTTCTGGGATTAAAAAAATAAAAGCAGAATATTAATATCAGTTACACTTTTTAATATGCTCTCAACCTTTTTGCTTGTGATCTCTCATATTTTAAAAAAATGGCAAAACTTAAAGATATCACAGCCTCTGGATATCTCACAAGACCATACACTAAGATTGTTTCCAGTTACTATCAAGCATCTATAAAAAGGAACATTGAGCAAGAACCATTTTAGTGGAAACTCCCTTGAGTCATCAAGACATGCATTACTAAGCCAAAAAAAATTCAACACATGCAAAATAATCATGTTAGGATAGAAAATCTGACTCATTGCTCCAACACTAGGAAATTGCTGCATCTCCTCTCTACAGTACACTATGAGAAAGATGCGTATGTGGTCTTCTGCAACAGTGGATAAATTTACATACTCTTCATGCATACCTGGATATTTTAATGCTTGGCCCATGAGGAGATTATTGTACCCTTGGTGAAGGAGGATCTGGTCATAGAGCACTAGAACAAACTGGACCTATACACATCCATAAACCCAGGTGAGATGTAGCCATAGATACTGAGGGAGCTGGCCTATGTCATTGCAAGGCTGCTCTCAGTTGTCTTGGAAGCATTGTGAACACCAGGAAAAGCTATGGAGGAGACAGGAAATGTCAATCTTCATGAAAGCTTACCAGCAGGATGTAGGGAAGAACATGCTGGCAAAATCTCACATCAGTCCCTAGGAAGGAGATGGAGTGAATAATCCTAGAAACGATTTTCAAACTTATGAAGGATGTCAGTTGGAGCAGTCAGCACAGATTCACAAAAGTGAATTTCCAGCAGCCTTCTGTGACTGGCATAGTGGTTGAGCAGCAAGCAGTAGAAGTCATTTACCTCTACTTCAACAAGGCTTTCAACACTATTATTTTTCTCTTAATATCCTCATAGACATGTTGATGAGATATGGGCTAGATAAGTGCATAGTGAGATAGATTAAAAAACAAGTGAATGGCCAGTCCCAGATAACTGTGATGAGAGGCACAAAGTCCAGCTGGAGGCCTGTTGCAGGCTATGTATTGGGACCAGTACTATTTGACATCTTCAATAATGACCTCAGTAATGGAACAGACTGTACCTTCAGCAAGTTTTCTGATGAAAGTTGACTATGAAGCAGAAATGTGCTCCTGGAGGAAAAAATGCTCTGGAAGGTCTTTTACATGTGAATACATACCTGATGGGCTCCCTGAAGGGAAGAAATGAAGAAGAGGCAGCCAGAGTAAGTGGGTGGGGAGCGAAGGAGAAGAAGTTGGGTGGGGTTACAGGTGGGATAGGTGACCAGAATTGGCCAAGGCAACATTACATTCTTTGAATATCAGGATTCCCATATAATGTGATGTGATAAATTTAGTTAGGCTCAGCTTTAGTTTCTCATAATAGACCCTATACAGGCTGTCAGCTGACTTTGGACATGAGCTGTCAGCTGACTTTAACAAACCAACAAGATTTTTCATACCATATGATACCAAACTAGACTTCACTGATTTTTTAGGGAAGTAGATGCTTTTTTTGTCAACCTTACTTTTGTATGTGTGAGTATATTGTTTTGTTTATTTTATTTCTTATTTTCTGTGGAAAATATAATCTGCTTTATTGCAAATTGTAGTTTTGAAGTTTTTTTTCTTTTCTTCCCCATCTGGGAAGAGGGGAGCTGCTGTCCACTAGGTGAATACTTGGCATTTTGCCAAGGTCAAAACTGAAACTACTACAGTTAATTGGTGCTGTGACTTGGATGTTCTGACAGTTTACATAATATAAGGCAGTTTATATAAACATAGCTTTGCTTATTTTTTTGTTTTGGTACATTAGGAACAATAGTTACATAAACAATGGCTGTGTACCTAGTTCTTCTATTAACCCTTTTATTGACAGTCTTTCTGAATTGTAAGGGATATCCTGTGTCAGATATTCAGAAGTGGTACAACTTTTTTCCTCTTCCTGATTTTGATACGAATGGCTTTGTAACAAAGTCACCAATGCTTCATACTATCTCAGCTGTAAACTCTTTACTAATGGTATTGCTGTAAGAACTATATGAAGCTTTGGAAATGTGATGATGTCTTTGTTCTCTTGTTGCACAACAAACCAAACTTCAAAAGAGAACTTACTGGGTTGTAGCTTAAGGGGGCCAGTTCCTGGGTGGCAAGGAACATGGATGAACCTTGTCCTGTTTCGGCAGCTGGGACCAATTTATCACTGTGTGGGTGTGATCAAAGCTTTATATTCTACACACTCTGTGGCATTTCTCATGAACTATTAGCAACAGACCATTTGCAGCATCTGCCCAGGGCACCCTTGACCCCTCAGGATGTAAGCTGAGTGTTAAAGAAGCCTATGAGATAAGAGCATGAGATAACTCCCCTCCGGGGAGTCATTAGCACCTCCACACCCAGCCTGAGGGGTCATGTCTGCTAATGGGCCATCAATGATGGAGAGGGAGAGGACAAGGTGGGCTCACTGGTTAGCAAAGTCAAGATTTATGAAGACACTGTCACTGCCCCATTATGAGCCCATGTCTCATCTGTGGGAAAAAAAGCTGGCAGAACACGTCCGAAGCCAAGAAGACCAATAGGATCCTGTCCTGTATCAAAAATAGTGTGGCCAGCAGGACCAGGGAAGTGATCCTTCCCCTGTACTCTGCGTTGGTG
>JAOXXN010000368.1:2529362-2541848 GCA_026770055.1 Myrmophylax atrothorax
GAAAACATTCATTCCCATATACTGGAAAATCTCAAACAGCTCTAAGATTTACATAATCTTGTTGCTGCTTAAATAGTCTTGAAGCTCACAAATATGTTCACATGTTTGCGCAAAGATTTGCTGGGAGTAGCAGGTAAATATACGGATATCATCAAATAGCAAGGCATGTTTTGATGTGCATAAAAAATTGGTAATACTGTCCTTGTATTATCATTATGGTGGTTTTGATTCCCTTTCTGAAAGGACTATTTGCCATTATTGGATCTTCTTCAAATGCCTTTTTGATGTTAATGAAAGTAGAAGTATTTCGTATGTCATTTCTGTCCAAGTATCTATGGAAATTAGGAAACAAATTTAAACATACAGCAATGTGAGACATGTTAAAGTGTATTGAGACAAATAGGCTCTCATCAATCCAGTTGCGACATAAGCTTACAGGAGAAATTACTGTTTATTTAGAATGATCAAGGGGTGCAAAATTTTCTATAGGCCAGGGGGAGAAGAGAGCTTTTGTCACTCTGGTTTATACTTGGCATTTTGCCAAAGTATTCAAACCAAAACATTTTTTTTGTATTTCCAGAACACTGTAATTTAGAGGAATCTTTTTTCTGTCAAATGTAACTAATACAATAGAATTTATTATGTTTGTATCAATCTCTATATATTATGGTTAAAGGTAAAGTTTTTCAGCTTTATGAACTGGCCTTTAATACTTCAGTAACTTTTTTGCACACTTTAAAATTGTACAGGCTTTTGGAAATTAGTAGAAGCTGGACCAGTTAAAAAAAAATGCAAAAATTTGTTTTTACAATTCTACTTATGTAGAATTGTAAAAACAAATCCACTACTGTGTTGTATAATGGATATAATATTTTCTTTAATAAATTTGAAAGGAAACAGTCTGTGAAACCCTGAATGACACTGGCTTACAAAAGCTACAAGAAAACTGTTTGAAGTGATGAAGAGGGAAATACTGGAAACTAGATCTAGGTGTTGAAAACCAAGTGTGCTACACTATCATCACAATTCGTTCTGTTATTTAGTGCTTAAGGACATAATTTCTCTGCAGATTCAAGTAGAGAGCAAGAAACTGATAGGAAGGATTAGAAGTGCAAGCTTTTCATACAAGGTTCTGTTTTTGTTCTCTCAGGTATTTATACCTTTGTGTTCTGTAATAAGCATTACTCTGTTCTTACTTTTCAGTAGGCTGTGAACATGTTCCACCTATCCCCAACACCAGGTTTTAGAGGTGGTTTGTATTTTTTTCTTTTTCTTTTAGGTTCCAAGCTCAAGACATTAAGCCCTTATAGTCAATTTGAATGCTTTAGCCTGGCAAACTAAAAATAAGTTTTGATATAAATTGTATTAACTTTTTGCTAAGTTTTACACTAAGCTACCAAGTTTCCCACCAAGCCAAGAGCAACAGACATCAAGCAATAGCTATTCTTCTATGCCATGCAAAGAACAAAAAAGGGGAAGTCAACCTCTAATCCACAAGAACAATTATGAAACTTGTCATATGTTTTAAAATTTTTAAATTGTGATGAAACAGGACAACTGGGGGAAGGGATATGCTTGTTTTTACGGGTTCTAAGCTAAAGTTTCCTCCTTATTGGAACAGTAGAAACACCCCCTAAATAAGATGTCTTGGACTGAGGAAACAAGTAGTTAAAAATTGCTAAGTTCTCAGTCTACAATCACATATACAGGAATTTAAAGCTCCAAAATCTGTGTGAGTGTGTGAATGCATAAGGTGGCCACCCTGAATGAATATAAAATGTGTATGAGTGTGTGAACATGTGAATGTATGATCATGGATATATCCTGCTTTACTCACACAATCACTCTCAGACAAAAACTCTCAGGTAAATGTTGATAACATATAAACCCTAGACTGTTAATATTAAAGTTATTCATTTGCAGAGACGGGGAAAAAAGTTCTTAGGAATAAGCCCTGGATTAAACAACTATTGATGTTGGGATATTTAGTATTGAGAATACTAGTTTTGATCTTGGTTTAATTGTTTATTGTGGGATGTTGCAATTGAATATAATGTTTTGCACTGCAGTTTTTAAGTAGAAGAGGGGAGTATGTAGGGGATAGGTAAAACTGTTAAAGGATTGTTGTGTGCCATGTGTTTATGGAGTTAAAAGGGAGAACAAAGACTGGACCTTCCTGCCACATGGCTGAGGATGAAAGTAGAACTACCTCAGCAGAAGTGACCAATGTGCATGCTCACTGGACAAACCAGGAGCTGATTGGTGGGGAAGAGACATGTGATTTATGCTAATGTAATGTAATGTAATAAGATGCTGTTTTCTATAATTCAGCCATCACATTTATTAAACAAAACCAGAAAAGCCACTTTCATCAGTGAGGGGTCCTGGACACCTCCTCAGTTGTGGACAGAATAAAAGTTCTGACTTTTTGTCTGGCAGTGCAACAAAAAGGAGTCTGGGAGGAACTAGCCTCCATTTTCAAGGAAACTGTCTTGCATAGTTTTCTCTTTTTGATGTCATAAATTGATTGTGAGTGTATCCAAACTCAAAATGTTTAAACAAAGTGTCAGCTACAGGAGTAAAGTTTTACTATTTCCTAAATAATCTTGACTCTTCACAGAATGGATCCCACCTGCTTTCCAAGCTGTGGGAACACTTCCCATAAACTACTGTTTCTGTGTGAAGATAAACAAGAATGGAAATCTTTACATTCACAGGACAGATATGACCATGAGGCAAAAAGGGGGAAATAAGGAAGGAATAGCCTCTACAGTGAGCTAAAACTTGCCTCAGTAGAGTTGTAGTTTATCAAACTTTTTTTCATTGTAAAAGTTCTGGCATGTCCCTTGGAAAAAAGGACATGTGTGCAGCACAGCTGCTTGTAGTGCTTCAGTTGCAAACATTCTGTTAAGGGGACCCATGGTTGTGCCGAACTGCAGTATGCAACAGTTCTGGGAATGACAATGGTTTTTACACAGAATGAGGAGAACCTGCATGCTCCTAGGAAGTAATTTCTGCAACATTACTCAAAGCTGCTATAAATGGCTTTTTATATTCACCTAAAAGGCAGCATAACAAACTGTCTGACATATCACAACATTTTGTTAAAAGGCAGTTGTAGAATGGTCCTGACTGATTTAAAAAAAAAAAAAAATCTCTGTTTGAAAAAACCAAATTATCTAATGAAAAAGCACCATTAAAAATATGTATTTTTTTACCTTGTAGTCTCATTCTGGCTGAGTAAATTAGTTTTCTCTCTTGTGTTTTATTTAATTTGATGTTTTAGAGAGATGAACTCTGCACATTACTTACTATATGAAATCTACAGTTCATCGTGTTTTATTCATTGAAAAGGAAGAATCTACTTGGACAGATTCCTGGGGGAAAGATAGCCTGCCATATTTGCAAAGATATTTTTTCTTTTCTTTTCTTTCTTTTTTTTTTTTTTTTTCCTGAACAGACCTCTGTTTCTGTTTTGAGCACCATTATGAGAAACTGAGTTTCAGGATTCATTTGAAATCACAAGTGCAGTCAAGAAGTACTTTTCTCTACTGCAGCCATTGGCTCCTCCACTTAATTATTCCAAATTTCCTTACAATTATCATTGTATATTTTAAAGTCATGCATCTGGTTCTGCCTCTCCCTCCATTTGTTTCCCTGTTCCCAAGATAATTCCATTTTGACAAAAATTTATTGAGACATCTGGGTTTTTTTCTTCAGATTTCCAGGTTAGTCTGTAGCCCTGCTCACAGTACAGCATGGCATAGGCTTTTCACCAAGGAGGGAACTGCACTGACTAAACCAATGGCCACATTGGGAGGAATCTCAATATAAATCTGCAAGATGGTTTAAGGTGGAAAGTGGCAGTATACTTGGGAATGCAAGGAGAGATGAAGAGGAGCATCTTTCTGATAATGATATAATTCCAGCACTTGCAGTGCCAGCAAGCAATAGCTCTGCCAGGAAATGCTGAATTAGTGCAGCAAGGACCAGGGGAGACTGGCCAAAGCAGAAGGACATTTTAATAGCACAATAGACAGAGTCTAGATTAGAGGATTCTGTGAAACAGCAGGCAGGAATAAAGAAACTCCTTGAAAGAAGGGGGCCATGAGTTTATATGTATGGTCTATATGTTTAAAACCACTGCCTTCCTGGCTGGCCTAAATTTGGATCTGTGGCACAGTAATCCAGATGATATTTCTAACACTCCAGACCCAGAGCTGCAGGCTCATGGGCCCTGCTAAGAGTTTTACTTTAATAGTTTATACATAGCATCTTTTAATACCTACAGAACACATTGAGAGAATAAGCCACGACTTGTTTCCAAGGAGTTCCTTTATTCATTTGGGAGAGAAAATAAGGGAACTCAGCAAAGGTTCTAAAAGACCAATACACAAACTAGACAAAATGGTCCACTACAATACCAACTCAGCACATATTAATCAACAACACCCAAGTCAAAATTTGATCAAGTCATCACACTTCAAATGTCAAATCAAATCCCTTCAGCTCCAAGCCACCCAAAGCACCAAGAAAGGAGTAAAGAAAAACAAACATAGGCAGAAAGAAAAGAGAGAAGGAGGAAGAGGGAGAGATAGCTACCACCAAAATTTTGTGGCAGACCACCTCTCATAGGTGGCAGGGCTGCAACACATGGCGCTCCAAAACCACTGGTTTTATCTGCTCTAGTCCCTGTGGCTACCCTCCAGGTGGAGCCTCTGACCCACTGGTCACTCTGGGGTCCCAGGCCAAGGTGAGGGGGCCATATTCTCACTGTTCTTGCCAATCCAAACCTGGATCAGGGGCTCCAGGAGGTGTGGGGTGTTATGACTTTTCTGGGCTGTTTGTGACTGGCAGCTACTCCAGGACTTCCCTGTGTGGGCTCCAGGCCCTGCCATGAGGGATACAATGCCATCCCACCTTCGAGAGGTTTGACTCATCCTTGCCCCGCTGCCCTCCCCCCCCAGTGGTTCTGACACAATAATTACTGGTCTGGTGTGTAACACATTTCAGCGTCTGTTCTTGAGTGTGGCTGCCTTAGAATTTAGCACATAGAGAAGGAAAATAGTGTGATTTCAACTATGCACCATCAGATGTTGCTCAGGAAAAGAAGGAGCCTCCCTACTTTACACTTGCTACTACTACTACTTCATCCTAAAATAAACTGCAAATCTCTCTTTCTGGTGGTAATGCTTCCTATTTTTCTCCATTCACTTTGAGAATGTGTTACAAGTATTGTGCGGAGGGTCAATTGTATTTCCCATCTCATGAACTGCCAAAATAACATCCAAAATACTCAGTGTATGTTGATTTTTACCAGCATTTTTGTTCAGCTAAGGTAAGGAGAATTTGGAGGAATTATTATTAGGAGCCTAAGGGCATTTTAATAAACCACACTCCCAAATCTCAAACAAACCACAGTTTATCATTATTAGACCTCATCTTAACTAAATAGTACATAGTGAAAAATTCTGTGTTGCTCCATAAGATCCCTCTCACAAAACTCAAAGGTAGCCTTTCCAAAGTTAGCAGAAAAAGTTAACTTTTCAAGCCTTTCTTTAAATGGACAAATATCCACTTTGTACCATGACATCATTGACTTCACAACATTTTTAAGGCAGGAGATGTTTTCTTGTAGAAACCAAAGTTTGTCTTTTAGCTATTGAAAATTACCTGCTTCTTTTGAAGATACTGCCTTCATATCCCAGGGCTTACACTTACAAATGCAGTTTAAGAAAGAGCGATCATGGGCCAAAAAAAGAGGTTAATTTATTAACTACTTCTATGTGAACTGAAATTACTTAGTATCATTTGCTGAAAAGAAAGATACATCATAAATAAAATAAGTGATCCTCATTGCCTGTAACTCCATGGACTAAAACAATACAAAAGAAAGAGGAAAAAGTGTTTGGTGGAGTTTTTCATAATATGAGACAATTTCTTGGGCCAGATCACCGGGCTCAGAAGGAAATAAATTACAAAGGGAATGCTATTGAACTGCAATTTCAGTTTAGTTGGACTTTACAAAGAAGTTCCTCTGTCACATCTCAAAGTGATCACTGGGCATTTTTCCTTGCTGGACAATTTTGTGATGGCTATTCCTGGTAAGCAGATCTATTTCTCTTCTTAGTTTCCTTGTTGTCATCTCTGTTTTAATGTTTTTCTTGTAGCTGTTGCATCTGAGCAAAACTAACCTGATTTTGAGAAGATGAAGTAGTATGGTTTGGAGTACGGAGGAAGGAAGGATCTAGTTATCCAAATTCATTTCTGTATATCTGGGAAGAGAAATGTTTCCACATCTAGCCATGATCCTGGGGCAGAAACTAAATGCAGGGTGCATAATCTGGTGAGCACATGGACCTTTGCCAAATATTCTTTCACTTGTTCACCTAAATATTGCATTAAAAAAATGCCTTTTATGTGATTTATGAAGTGTAAATTCAACCTCCATCTTCACTCATTTTCTGTCATTCACTGACTTTTCCTTGTCAGCTCTGCCAAACTACATCAGCTGGACTAGTGAAGAGTATGTTAGTTTTATATGTTACCCAAAGAGGAAGAGCCCTGCAAACACATCTCAAGTGTAGAACTCATTTAATTCTCAGATGAGATCATTCAGATAGACAGGAAGGATACCAGCCTTTTTTTGCCTCATGAGGAAAGCATGCAGTTGAGCCTACTTAAAACAAGAAGGGCCTCAAACATAGTTCACTTCTGTAATTACATGTTCTGTAGATACTAGCATGATGACCCAAATTATTTCTACTTTAAAACAAACTGCATCTGCAGGAAAAAAATAAACAAACAAAACACACAAAGCAAAACAACACATTCCCTGATTTTCCCTTTCATTAATAGAAGCAAGGAGAGTTTATTTAGCTTCATGAAATCTCTGACAATGGGCGTTGATAAAGGGATGAAATGTATTTAGGGAAAAGGAAGGGTCAACCTCCTTTCATGTTTGTTAAAGCCATATGCTTTGCTGGCTGCTCAGATTTGATAAATGTTACAATGATAACGACCACTATGTAACAGTAATTTTATCTCATAGACCAATTCATAATTTTTCATATGTCATTGTTCACACAGACCCAGTGTATGTGCTTTCTAAACCAGAAATATTTCTATAAGTATTTAGTATCTGCTCTTATTTGTTGGCTGCTATGTGTTCCTGTGGCTTAATGCATCTGTTTATACCCTGTTTGCTATCACAAATTTTGTGTGACACAAAAAGCATTTTGACTCCTGAAATATTAACAGGCAGATCAGAACTGTGATTGAACAAGAATCATTTAAACTCAAGGTTGAGTGAATACAATGTTTTCATTTAATCTAATTAATAAAACAGCAAGTTTTCCTCTTGAGTGTACAAAATTACCCTGTTTTCACTGGTAACATTATTTTAGAAGTCTTCAGCGCATTCAGGAATATTTTCAATAAAACAAGTCAGAAAAATATCATTATTTTTATCTTACATATTGCTTTTGCACAGTTCGTTGTAGTGTTTTGCTACATTAGCTTTTTAGAATTATGTTACTCCCTTAATCACACAGTCAGTGCTCTAAAGGTATTATTACAATGAGACCAGCAAAAGTGTTGTTCTTACTTTCCCTCTCTCTAGTGTTGGGTTTCTACAGTCTGCTCCCACTCTGACTCTGAATTTACTTCTTCTCTAAAAATAGTTCTCAGATGTATGGTATATGAATGTCTGCATGTCACTGAATTGTAATGTAGGATAGTGCCATCCTAGAATGCCCAGTAAAAGAAGTAAAACAGTTTTTCTAAAATGCAGTCTTGAGACTATTTCTCAGTCATGAGGCAGAACATCCTAAATCCCACCCAAGAAACATTTTGTGGTTTCTTGATAGGAAAAAATAGTTTGTTGTTCTTCAACACAACATGAATCCATAAAATCATTGGGTTTTTTATTCTATTCAAGCATGGAATACCACAAGACCTGAGTATCTCATGATAGGAGAATTAACACAATGATTGGACATGTCTGGGAATGTTATCTGAGGAAAGGTCTGAGTGATCTACAACCTGATTTTGGAGTCCCAGATCCTAAAATACCTGTCAGTACTCCAGCTGAAGTAAAAAATTTAGGCATACCAAGCGAATGGGTGAGAAATAGTAAGTTGTGTTTGTTGCATCATTTTTCTCCAGGCACAGGGCTGCAGCAAACCTCTGTGTTTTCCCTTGTACTCCAAAATGATTGTAGTGAGACAGTAAAAAAGGCATGGCTTCTGATGTCATCATATAGTGGTGCTACACAGTTAGTCTTACAACTTTATTTTCTATGCCATCTCCACCTCCTTACAAACACACACAAACCTGCTCTCTTCCTGATAAGAGTAACCTAAAAAGCTTAAAATTATTCTTACAAAAGCATTAATCTTAACTAGTCTCTGCACAGCTAATGTTGAACAGAGGCTCACACTGGTTTTCTCCTAATCCCTGGGAAGAGTGTGAATATGCAGTGACAGCCTCTGGTAGGTTGAGTTGGCCTTCAAATCACTGCATGTGGAGAGAAGAACTGCAATTGCTCACATTTTCTGTGATGTTAAAACATGTGCAGCCACTAGAATTCGTGCTGTTGGACAGAGCCTAAAAAAGGGATAAAGTTCATTTATTCCTTTATCCCTAGAAATAAAAAAGAGCCCGTCTTTTTTGTGACAACCAGAATGTGTGAGGTAACTGATCAGCTTAGCTGGTGCATAAGCTTTAAATACCACTGCATAGTCTTAATTTCCCTGTCATAAATAAATCACAAGACTTTCTGCTTCGTCTTCCATCAAAGTAGCTTACTTGCACAGCTACACTAATGTCTGTCTAGGCTGTTCCACTTCAAGAATTGTCTGGGACATTTTCTCTTGCTGCTACTGAGCTAGAGCCTTTACAAAGGAAACCATCATGCATCTTGTTTTGGAAGTTAACAGTAGAGGAGTTATTTAAAGTCTTTATGCAAGCAATCCCACAACCACGGGCTGGCTCTTAGCCTTCCACTTCAGCCAGCTTCACCATGGTCTGTTTCAGACTCCTGAAGAGAAGGGAGTCCAGGTAACAAATGTGGATACTGTTTCTGTACTAGCCCATACCCCAGGAGATGAATCAAGGTCTGGACTCAGTTAAAGGAGGTTATCTAAGCACATGAAGTATGTTGCAATGCTGCAGTTCAGTTAGAACTTGTTTTGCCAGTGTTTTTACACTTCTTTAACAATCTTTCCAAGTTTCAGCTGAAAAAAAATAAACTTCCAGAAGACTATAAAATAAGCATCATTCTTGTAGTAGTTTTAACCCAAAGGAGAGGACATTCTTACACAAACCCCAAGCAATCTGGACCTTGCAAGAGTCCCAGGTAAAAATATTGCACAATCATAGTAAGTACAAATATTTTTCTGCATTGAAATAATGTTCTCAAAATGTATGCCCCTATCAAGTACCACCATTGAGAAGCTCACCAATTCCTTCATGATTTCGTTCAATGAAATAATTTCTCATAAAAAATAAATTTGCCAGTAGTGAAGAAATTTGGTTTAAGTTGTTCTATAGAGTAATATCAACTGTGGCTACAAAATTTTTCTGGTTTTTTGCAGTACAAAGTACAGCTACACAGCCTCTGATCCTAAGAGTAGATCAGATGGGGGAAAACACTGTGCTGGATGTAGGTGTCAAGGTGTTGGTATGGGTTTGCCTGTGTGAAAGATTTTGGTGTGCCTGGTGCTATGCACAGATGGCTCCAACAGACCCACCACAGGACACAACTGAACCCATCAGCCAGGCTGGTGATTCCTTGTGGAAAATATATTTAAGAATAAGCAAAAAATACTGTGCAGGCAGTGAGGAAGGAGGAAAAAAGTCTGAGGAACAGATGGAACTGTGTACACCATGGTCAGAAAAAGAGACGGAGGAAAAGCTGGGGCAGACCACACTGGAGTAGTTATGTTCCCTGTAACCCATAGAGAGGAAAACACCAGAGCAGATATCCACATTGGTGTGCGTGGAGGATTCCATGCTTATTTCTTGAAGGACTGCTGTGTGAGTTACCCCACTCTGGAGCAGGGGAAGACCATGAGAACAAAGAAGCAGCAGAGAAGAGAAGTTATGGATAGGCTGTAAGGCCCTATTCTCCATCCCCCTGTGCTACTTGGAGAAGGGGTAAGGTGGAAGATGTGGATTGAAAGAGTGAAGTTCACCTTGGAAAAACAGGTCAGTGGAGGAAAGATGGTCTTTGGTTCTGATCCAACTCTATTTTTAATTGGCAATAAATCAAATTAATTTTCTACATGCCAAATATGTTTTGCTTGTGAGGGTAATTTTTAAGTGACCTCCTGTCTTTACCTCAATCCACCAGCTTTTTCATTTGATCCTTTCAAGGCTGAGCGGAAGGGTAGGGGTTTTGCAGCCAGACAAACTCAACCCACCACAGATGCAAAAGGAGTAATTCTGGGGTCAAGAAAGATGAATGTCCAGCAAACTCACAGAAGAAGTTCACCCACACAAGCTTCACCAAAATTTTCAATAGTCTGAAAGGCAAAGAAAGTGAAAAAAAACCCACAAAAATCAACAACAATGAAAAAACCAACAAACACCTTTCCTTTTGTGAAAATTAAACCCAGGTAGAATTCAGGAAATAATTCTTTGTTCCCACAGTAATTTGAAAAAATCAAATTTTGTATAGCAAATAAAAATTTAAGATAAAAACTGATGGGCCTCTCAAATAAAACTTTTAAAACTAAACCTGATTAAAGTACAGAGTTAATTTTGAAAGTGAAAGGTACAGTTCAATATCCATCAATCCATTTAATTTCAGAATTAAAAATTCTTTTTCTACTTACAATGGTCTAGAACGTAATCCTCCAAATAATTTCTGCTTCTACTACTTCTACCACAACCATGTTAACCCATTCCTTTCTGCTTTCCCATCTGTAAGCCAGTCCTCAGAAGACAACAGAAGGAAGTAAAGCATTACGCATCCACTAGCAGACATAAGCCAAAGGCACTAAGTAACACAGTATGGCACCAGTCTGGTTTGAAGTCCAACCATGACAGTTAGTTAATTTTATCCAGATATTCCTGTTTTGAAATTAAAATAAATTTTGCATATGATGGAAAAGCAGCTTCAAGAGAAGATTAATATTTTACTTGAAGATAACGGTTGAAGAATCTACCATCACATTTGGCTGTTTATAAGTAACATTTGTTTAAAAAACTAGTTTTTTTCTGTTTAAATTGTGCAGCTTTGGTTTACAGGCATTTTTCTACTATTGTTTGTCATATATATTTGGCAAAGTAGGCCAAGCACTTGCTAAATTTCCCGCAACAGTGCTTCTTCCTGAATTCCAAGTATTTGTTCCTCCAAGATTTTTTTTTCTTGCTTTAGAATCTCAGAATAAATCAAGTTGGAATGGGACAGACAGGTATCATCAAGTCCAATTCCAAGCTGGAAGAAATCCACAGGGATCATCAAGGCCAACTCTTAGCCTTCTACAGGACGGTCACCAAGGGACACACCATGTGCCCAAGAGTATCATCCAAACAGTTCTTGAACTCTGTAAGGCTTGGTGCTGTGACCATTTCTCTGGGGAGCCTGTTCCATGCCCAGCCACCCTCTGGGTGAAGATCCTTTTTCTAATGGCCAACCTAAACCTCCTCTGACACAACTTCAGGCCATTCCCTAGGGTTCTGTCACTGGTCACCATAGAGAAAAGATCAGTGCCTGTCCCTCCTGTCCAGCTCACAGGGAAGCTGTAACTGCAATGAGGTCTCCCCCCAGTCTCCTCTTCTCCAGGCTGAGCAGACCAAGTGACTTCACAGCTCCCCATATGGCTTCTTCTCAAGGCCCTTCACCATCTCTATTGCCCTCCTTTGGTCAGTTTCTAAGAGCTTAATATCTTCCCTACATTGTGTTGCCCAAAACTGCACACAGAACTAAAGACATATGTAAAAGTTACAACAATACCACTCACTGGTTGGGTAAAAGAGCTTACTCACTCTATCTTATATTGTGTCAGCTGACTAGTTTGTTCTTTACATCTACTAAAACTGCTTGAAGGCCATCACTCCTATAATGTTAAGTATTTATTGTATTGTATATGTGCTGTGGTCCAGTCTCTTAGTTTGTTCTGATTTTGTTTACCAGAATATTTGGCTGTTACTTTCACCTTCCTTAATAACATTATACCCTCAGCAAGTTTGTGGATGACACCAAGGTGAGTTGACCTGCTGGAGGGCAGGAAGAATCTGCAGAGGGATTTAGATAGACTGGATTGATGAGCTGAGGCCAATGGTACAAAGTTCAACAAGGCCAGGTGCTGGGTCTTGTCCTTGGGTCACTGTCTTAGTTTGAGGTAAAAAATCAAAATGTTTACCAAAAAACAGAGGAGATGATTACTCCACAATAATCATGTCACTCTTTATTAAATTTAAGAAAAAGGAACTTTAATTAGAAAATGGATATAAGAAGGATAACTGTTCTTAACTACT
>JAOXXN010000368.1:2541948-2561282 GCA_026770055.1 Myrmophylax atrothorax
CTCACCTCTCTCTCTCTCTCTCTCTCTCTCTCCCTCTCTCTCTCTCTCTCTCTCTGAAGCTCAGGGTGCCCAGACATGGACAGGGAAAAGAGTAGAGCCAGAAAAGGAGCTCTCATCAGCAAGCGGTGGCTCTTTTTCTGCAGCTGCCCAAAAGAAAATCCCCCCAAAAAGTCAAGCCAGCACACAGGGAAAAGAAAGTAAAACCTCTCCCCACCCCCAAGTGCTGGGGTTCTGTTTTCTCACCTCTACCTCACAATTCACCTGGAATCTGAAAGTCATCAGCCATCATCTCAGTCCTGGCCCTCCAAGCCCAAAGCTTTTGTGTTGGTATGGTGAGAAAAATTCTCTGAGGGGCTCCTCCCAACCTTCCTGTGTTTGAACCTTTAACAGTCACAACAACCCCAATCAGGGTTACAAGACTGGGGAAGAGCAGCTGGAGAGCTGTTTGGCAGGAAAAGATCTGGGGGTGCTGGTTGACAGCAGCTGAACATGAGCTAGCAGTGTGCCCAGGTGGCCAAGGATAATGGCATCCTGGATTGTTTCAGAAACAGTGTGGTCAACAGGACTAGGGAAGGGATCGTGCCCCTGTATTCAGAACTGGTGAGTCTGCACCTCAAGTCCTGTGTTCAGTTTTTTGTCTCTTATGACAAGAAGGATATTGAGGTGCTGGAGTAAGCCCAGAAAAAGTCAACAAAGCTTGTAAAAGGTATGGGGCATCAGTTTTACAAGGAATGGCTGAGGAAGCCGTGAATGTTTCACCTGGAGAAAAGGAAGCTGAGGGAAAACGTTTTTGCTCTCTGTAACTACCCGACAGGAGGTTGTGGCAAGGTGGGGGTCAGTCTCTTTTTCCAGGCAACCAGCGATAGGACAAGGGGAAATGGCATCAAGTTCCACCAGGGTAGGTGCTGGCTGACTATTAGGAAAGGCTCTTCTCTGAAAGAGTGGTTAAGCACTGGAACAGGCTGCTCAGGGAGTGATGGAGTCACCATCCCTAAGTATTCAAAGAAAAAGAATGGCACTTCATGATAAGGTTTAAGTGGGCACAGAAGTAATCAGTTGAAGGTTGGACTTGATCTTGGAAGTCTTTTCCAACCTTAATGATTCTATGATCAATTTGTCTGAATTTTTTCAGCGTTTTTTTTCAATTCTCATTCTTTATGGTACAGTTATATTTCAAACTACCCATTCAAACTGTAACACTTTTTCAGACTTTTGGAATTTCTACAGAGCTTAATATTTTTACAGAATCATAGTATGGTTTGGGTTGAAAGGGACCCTAAGGATCAACTTTCTCCAATCCCATATTTGTATATTTGCAGCTATAAATAACCTTTGGCTTTCTTTGAGGACTCCTCTCTGGCCCTACGTGTGCTTCCTCAGTAGAGGACTAAGAGGCATGTCAATATCCTGATGACACACAGGGACTTTTTTCTGCTTCTTTTCAAACAGAAACATCTTTCAGGGAGTACTTCTTCAGAATCATTCTGTCTTTCCAGTATCATGATGAAATTCTCATCACCTTCATTTGATAATGGCCCTTATTCACTGCAAAGATTTCTTTGTTCCTAATATATTCTGGCACCTTGTTATTCTGAGTCCTATAAACTATGTTGCTTTCCTTAATATTCTTTATTTCCTTCTATAATTTTTGTCATGTTACATGTCTCCTTTCTTGCAAATTTTTTTGGCAGACAACTCCATTTGACACTAAAGTCAGATGAAATTTTTGCAAAGTTCTTTGCAAGCAGCCTGGGTTTCATAGTTATTTAATAAATGGTTTCAATGGCCCCAAGAAATTAGAAGCCTATACAGACATTCTCTTTGATTTTTTTAATTTTGTTTTGTTTTGTTTTGTTTTTTTTCCCCCCGCAGCCCCTCTTGGTTTTTTTTTTAAACACTTTGTTTTAGTTTCCTTCTTGTATTCGGTTTCTTTGGGTGTTTTGTTGGTTTTGCTATTGTGTTTTGTGATTTTTTGAAACACAGCGCTCAAATTCATCAGAGAAAATATGTCAAATTCTTTTCACTTGAGAGGATCAAAATTCTACAATTATTTATGTAAGTGTTCAAGTCACTTTAAATAAAGTATTGTCAGGTGATTGTAACAGTAGTTGTCAGACTATAATTAAATCTCTTACCATTTTGTGCTGCATTACTTAGTTGATGTCTAGGAGAAAAAGACATGCCCAATCATCATAAATCTAATCAGAAGACAAATATCTTCTAAGTGTTTCAGGTAACAAAAAAAACTAAAACCAAAACAAACCAAAAAAGCAAACAAAACCACAAAAACAACAAGAAAAAAACCCACCCCAAACTCTAATGAGGAGATATATATTGTTGCAGCAACACAAGTTGCAACTCATGTTAGGTGTGTTAATAACAAGAGATCAGGCAGCACTTCGCTCTGAGAATATCATCATCCCAAAAATACGATTTAACAAATTCAGGACTCTGTGTGGCATACAAATTCCCTCACAATAAATGACATAGATGCTAGGCAATTGAAGAATGGCAGCAATTTGTTCAATATTAACTAAAGCCATCTCTTAACTTTTTTCAGAAAATGCCTGGGTTTTCTATTCTGTCTTTTTGACCTAGACATCAACTCCTATGTAGGAGATGGGTTCCTCATCCACAGTTTTTGACAGCAAAACAATGGGAAAACATCAGACAAGCCCAATATGAGCACTCCCCTTGCTGTCCCTGATCTCTGCAAATGGCAAAACAGGCCATAACCTAGCAGTACATTCCTGCCCTTTATTGACAACAATTCCTATCACCGCCTTATAAAGTGTTTTGCCCTGCAGCCTTGCTCAGTATGTCACTTCTGCTGGGCTCTTGGACTACAACCTGCAACACCACTGTTTGGGACACTTGCTTTAGTTTAAAATAGAGTCATATTTTTTGTGATCTGTCTTGCCATAGAGATGTACATCTCTTCAGTTTTTTTTATTCTGTCACTTTCAATGAAGCCATTCTTTAGAAAAGGTTTCCATGAAATAGGAATGTGGTAAAATCAACAAAGACTTTCACCCAGGTTCTGAATGCATAATCAAAATCAAAACAGAACCATGCTGATCATGGAAATTGTGTGAAGGAATGCCAATAATCAGGTAATTTGATAATATTTCCCCTCGCTGAAAAATTATTTTTTGTCTATGGGTATAATCAACATCATTTAAATAGATGAAGAGAAAGAAATAATTTAATATAGAAGGTGAAAATAGTAAATGGGTATAATGTCAAAAAGTTGTGTGTAAACACTCAACTTTGGAAACTTAACAGATCTTGTGAGAAAACTTTGACTGTAGAGGAAGTGATTTTGATACCTTCTTTCAAGCTAGAAAACTTCAGGTTAAAGAATTTGAGATCCATCAAAACTCTGAATGTAATCCAGTGACTTACACATAGAGGGAAAACACTGATCATTTACCTCAGACTGAGTGAACTAACTGTGTTAGAAGGCTACAAAATCAGATTCTTCCAAAAATGTGGATTGAGTTTGCAATAATAGGCTCTTATTTTTATTAATATGAACACCTAGAAACGTCAGTGAAGCCTGAGGGCTTAAGTTCACATAAGCTAAGTAAGTGGTCTATACAATGAAGAGCTGCTATCCTATTTCACCATGTAGAAAACAAGACACAAAAATGTTGAAGTCTAACTATTCATTTTTTGTCTCCATGGACCTTCATTTTGGAAGTGATTGTTGGGTATCATCATTCAATAGACTGTGCTTGTGCTAAGAGTACTCACAGTTAAGCCCTTGCTTGCACATACAAAGTCCTTCTAAAGTTGCCAAGTCACTCATTAGCCCAATATCACCAATATATATATATACTAAGTGAAGAGTTGTGCATAAATTCCAGTGTTTCATGCCCTGCTGATGGAAGGCTCCCCAGAGGACTAGCATGGAGGAAGATGGGGAACAAGTGGCTGATGGTGAAGTGTGTGCTGACTGCTTACAGCCACCCTACTCTTCCCAAGGAGCCCCAAAGACACATGAGCCCTTGAGGCAGCTCAAGCAGCCGTGATTTAGTGCCAAACCCATCTGAAATTTTCTGCTTGTTACCAAATTTTCTGTTTCTGTCCTCTCAGTTCTAAAGCAAAATGGGATGAAGGGAAGTCAAGCCAAAAAATTTTGTTCCAGTCATTGCAACTCAAATCAACATGAACAGCAGAACATCAGATAATGAAGAATTCCTAAATTTTATCTGAAAATCAACTGGAAAGTTAAGTGCGTTGCTTTCAGAACACAACCTTGATATACTGGTTTCAAGGGATGTTTCTGTTTATGAAACAGCACTAAAAATTTTTGAGTCTGAGTGAACTTATAATCTACAGCAGCTGATCTGTGCTTTTCTAAGGGCTGTTGATAATCATTGGGGAATGACCCATACCCCTCAGGCAGAATTTTTTAAGCATATTTTTAATTCAGCCGATCTCTACACTGCACGGGTGTCATCAGGTGCCTGAATATTAGTATGTAAGAACAAAGGCAGGGAGGGCATTTAAGTTTGGAGTCTTTAGACAGGGATGAACAGAGTTAGTAGAGATGAAGCTCTTCCTTACAGACTGCTTTTAATTTTTCTGTCTTTGGTCTCCTATAGATTCTGTTGTAAAGCAACTGGGACCTACCTCTGTGCTGCATACATCAGCAGGCACTGGCAAACCCTGTGCCTGGAACGGAACACATTTTGGTTCTGGAGGCAGGCTCCTGACCTCAGCTCACATCTCCCTACTCTTGCAGCCTGGTGACTTGACTGAAGTACAGAGCCCCTGAAGTACTGCCCATCCAAGGGAACAGGGAGTAAATTCATCCCTGAAGCTCCTGTAAGGTGTAATTAACTTGAAACATTCCCTTTCCATACCAATCCTTCTTTAATTTTTATAGCTTGTTCCCAATTCACTCTCACTAATCACTGTTAACTGCTAGACAACAGTTCAGCATCATAATTTCACCTTGTACTATGCTCACCTTTCCCTTTGCTCAATACTTTCAGACAGGACCTCCAGACACAGGTCCATTGCTCTAGTCTTGTCTAACAAAGACATTCAGGAGGGTTTTGTCTACCAGCTTTTGTCAACTATCTTTGCAAAGTCTTTCTCCTTTTCACTGCAATGCTGGAGCAAAAATGTAGAAGTGAAATTGTTTCTGCTTACAGTCTTACGCTCACCTTGGTTGTTTCTAAAACAAAACACCACAGACCACAGACCACAGCAACCACAGATCCAGCCACCACAGACCTTCAACTTTTGTTTATTTATTTCAGCAGTCACAGTTAAAAGCTGGAGTTATGTGCAGCCAAGACAGAACACATACCTTTTTTCTGAAGGTGTAATGCTGAGACAACTAGACCTAGTGGGTCCCACCTTCTCTTGGGACATCACATCAGTCTAAGACAGGTCAGAGAGGGGCTCCTGACACTGTGGCACTCTGGCATAGTCACTCCTCACAGAAGTGATGCCAATGGAGGTGAAAGAGAGGGAGGCATTCCTGTCATCTCTGCATGGGCCTTGGGTGTGCTTTTCTCTCCCTGCTGCCCCTTGGGAAGGGATCCTGCTAGAGCTCCTGCTCACCCATTGTGTGCCACCTCCTTCCCTGGAGCGAGTGATCCAACTCAACAACTCTCATCTTCAGGAGGGACAAGGAGGACACATGACACAAGGGAAACATTACTGGAATTGCTGCTTTGATTAATATCAGGCTGAGAAAGTGAGTAATGGTAAATATGGAGCCAGAGCAAATGAAGATGGGTAAAGGCTGGAAACAGAAGAGGGATCACTAATCATTGTAGAGAAGCACCTTGTGATCCCATGGGAAGACCAGGGCAGGGCTGGCAGCATGAGTTATGAAGGCAGCTATGAGTCTGGATATGTCAGCTGTCTGTCTTTTCAGTCCCTAGAATCCTGTAAACACAGCGTTTTGGTGTCTCACAGTGAGATGCTGTGCCCACCCAAATTTCTTCCCTGAGCACAGGACAAGACTCTTTCCTTACCCTAATACCATCCTCCTGGGACCCTCCACATAGTATCAAAATGCGAAGTGAATTAATTTGTAATTTTATAAGATAGCAAGTGTTTCTGTTCTGCACATCATTCCTACCTGAAACATCACAGGCCTGAAGAGGAGGCTTATAAATCTAAAAACTGCTTGGAAGGGGTCTCATATATCTCCTTAAAAACATAATGGTGCAACAGGAAATCTAGCTACTAAAAGGCCATCATTGTACTATTCACTTTATCTTCCCTATCCAATACATTAATAGAAGGGTTTCAGAGACCCCCAGGGTTTCTTATAACCACAGATTAAAAGCCACCAGCCTAGAAGGTTACACCACCCACAGCCCATGTTTTTGGAGCTTCCTACTGATACAGCAGTCTGGGCTGGTGTATGCTTATGAGTAGAGTGATCCTGCTAGCCATCATAGCACAATCATCCCTGTGTGATGATAGCATAACATGCCCAGAAGGCATTAAGTAAAGAAAGTCTAACAGGTGACCATCTGATTACAGCTACTTTTGCATGACCTGCTTAGCTCACTTTCACATCCTCCAAAGTGTCTTAACTCATATTCAGACCACATGTTAACATTTCTAACCTGTGCAAGCTCTGAGCATTGAAGGCATCATGTTATACCTAGTTGATTTTCTTATTACTTGAGTGTATTTTATGGGTATTGTGGTATGTGTCCTCCTGTCCTGTTCAAAACCAAAACAAACTAGCATACCTTAGATATTACAGGTATTAGATACAAAGTGAATTCTTGTATCACAGAATTTTAAAGGGAGGGACAAAGGGAAGGATGACATAAAGCTACCTAAAAAAACCCAAAACACAAACCAAACCCAACTCAAACCAACCAACCAAAAACAAGCAACAAAACCAAAACCAAAGCAAAACAAAACAAAAGCAACAAAAACCCCACAAACACCAATCCAAAACCTTAGGTTTGTGGTTTTGTCTCCAAGAAACAGAAAAATAAACTCAACTTCTAGTGGTTTTAACAGATACAATTCTTTTGGTCGGTGGAACAAATCCACTGTAGCTGTGACATTTTTCAGTGTACTTCAGCAGAAAAATTCACTCAAGGAAATATTTCAACCTCAAATAATTTGTGAGAGAGGTGTTTTGCAACCAGAATTACGACTGAGAAGTGTTTAAATACTAAAGCCCCTACTTATTCTTGGATGATTTCATTGCATTCAGTGCTCTAACTGGGGGCACCACTTGTTTCTGGAAACATCAGCAATTATCAGAGTTTTTGAAAATTGAATAGACAGTTGCTTACAATTGATATGGTTTCATCTTCACAGTGCTGCAGAGCTTGACTTGTCAGTTATGGGGAGATACATCTTTTATCGCTGTCACAGTCCTGTTGTGTATCAGTTTCTTGCTTGTCTGCCCACAGCAATGTGTGCTGGTTTTGGCAACTGTGATGCATATAAATACAGCCAATGGAGACCATCATTTTAGCAGGGAACATGAACTTGTCAAGCAGAAACAGTTATGTTCTGCTTTGAACACCTCTGTTCACCCTACGGCACCCATATCAGGAGAAAAAAAAAAAGCACATGTTAAAACCTGGAAATACATGTTCACGTAAATTAAGGCACCTTGCAGCAATGTAGGCAGGTTTTAATAATCCTTCTTAAAAATCAGTTGAGAGATTTCTGAGGGACCTGCATCTGTGGGACTGAGGGTTCATCAGTTAACCTTCCAGAGGAGCAGGTGCCTCACCTCCACTTCCTGCTACCTTTTCTTTTTAAGCAACAGATTCTGTTTAGATGCCATACGACAGCATGTGCAGAGGAAAACTGCATGGCAAGCTTGATATGAAGAACTGCTGGCCTTCTCATCAGCTGCCATATATTTTTAAGCTTTGCATTTTATAAGCAATGTCCTGTAACTTTGTTCCCTCTATTCTTTGTCTGAAAAACATGGTGATACAGAGTAAAAAAAGTGGACCAGGATACTACATACTTGTGAGTGTCATAAAAGGTAAATTGAGTTCAAGACACACTTGAATCTCTTCACTGCTTTAGACAGATCTTTACAGCTCTCAGCAGCTGAGTCAATCGACATTTGTGGGTAATGGTCTTGGTAATAGTGTCTGATCTCATGTCAGTAAGTGCTTTAAAGAAACTATTAGTGGATGCTCTGAAGATGTATTTGGTAGGCAGAAGTAAGACAGTTCTTCTAATTAAGATCTTGGTTAAGTCCTGCTTATATCTGTCAAAGATTGGCAATGCCAGCAGTTTGTTCTCCGTTGTTAAGCCTCAGTTCTGTAATTTCTGGGGATGACATATATAACCTATCTATAAAACATTTCTGTAGTTACCTTATCAGAAAGTCTTCAGGCTGCTGCTCTTTAGAGATGTGACAAAGTGCATGAGAGTCACCTGAAAAGCAGCAGTGAGCCTTTTTTTCCCTCTAGCAAAAGGCAGACAAAATTTGTTTCAGTACTGATCATTCAATAATCTTCTTGTGTTCACAGGCACTCCTGGCTGTGACTGAGATACTAACAGTTAAATTCTCCAAAGGGTCTTCTAGCACTCAGTGCCATCAACCCCGAATGAACAACCTCCCCTGGGCGCAGCTCACAAGCAAAAGACAAGACTACATTTCTTTTCAGCTTTACCCAAAAAACACAGAAGCTGATTGAGCAACAGTTAAAACATAAAAATTTAGATGACTAACCGGAGTAGATACTAAAATAAGACTCAAAAAGGAACCCACATATTGCAAAGATAACTTAAGAAGTTAGTTTAATGATTTAAACAGCAAAAACCTGTGAGGTGGCCCTGCACATTTTTACCTTACTCCTTGTGCATGTGTTTGGATTTGGTGTCAAGATTTATATTTTTTTCAATTACAATATTTAAGCTCATGGGAAAATACACAAAAATAACACTGGACCTAAAAAAGAATATAGTGTTGGCCCATTTCTTCTTAAAAACCTAGGAAAAAGAGAAAGCAGAAAGGCCTGAACCAGGAGCTTTCCCCTGCTCAGCTTGTCCTCACCATGAAGTTGCAAGTCATGGTCTTTGCTGTGGGAGTGCAAATTCAGCACGACACTGTAGAAATAAGAAGAGATTTCAGCAAGAAGCCACAAGATTTAAGCAAAGGTAAGGAAGAACTGTTTGCTCTCAGTGCCTGAAGTCTTGCCCCATCTGTGGTAAGCAAGACAAACTAACAGACTCATAAACAGTGTGTGATAGTTCTTTTTATGGCATTGTTTAGCTTGCCCAACCAGTGCTTGTAACCATGATGGAAAACTGACAGCTTACCTGTGAGATAGAAATGTACCCCTTGTGTATCCCTCCTCCCAAGCCCCCTAGCTATGAACATAGTAGAAAAGTACTAGGATGCATGCTCCTTCCTCAAACCCTATATATACCAAAGGTTGTAATCAATAAACAATTCAGTCTGTCCACAACTTGAGTTCATGAATTAATCACTACACTTTGCATTCTATCCTTTCTGCTATTTCTGTCTTGGTGTTCTTGGGCACTGCACTGTGCATCTTGAGCACACGGCATTGCAGCCCTGGCTGTGGCACTGCTAGTGTGAATAGGTGCAGGTAGCTGCCAATCTCTGTCCTGAACTATTTTGCATCAGTGCCATTGTGCAGCTGGCACATGGAGTGGGGCATGCATGGAGTGGGGAGTCAAAGTCATGTAGGACTGCTGCAGGATTCTGGTGGGTTGTATATAGCAGCAGAATGCTTTGCAGTGGTCTGAAGAGTGGCTGGAAGAATAGGGCATTTCTTGTCAGGGAAGGGAGGCAGGACTAAATTAAATTGTCTCTGGGTTATGCAGGAAAGTTTTCTGTCTTGAAATTTTAGACATGGAACCTGAAGTCTTCAATATAGTTTTCAAATCATGTTCAAATTATATAATTCAAGGAAACCCTAGTAGGACAAATTGTTTGAATTTCCTGAATTTTAATACCTAAGAATTCATTTTGGAGAGTCACGTGTACAACAAAGGGCTTTCAGAGAAAAAAATAGGACATTTAATAAACAAACTGTCTTTATATGAACTAACCAGTAGGTAAAAATAGCAAATCATCTGACATTTTTCACACTACTAGTTGAAATTAGATAAAGCTTATGCTCTAGAAACTGCAGAATATTTTTATCTAAGTAGATGGAGAGAGCTGTTTAGCTTCACTGTGGGACATTTGATGATTTATATATTATCCGGTTTAAGTCCTTAAATTGTGATCCCGCCAGTCTTTTCTCAACTATGTTCATGTTAAATGCTGCCTGTTATAGAATCTTAATGGTATAAGAAGAAAACTATCTATTTTGAGGAACATGAGCTGAATGCAACATCCCAAACATACATCTAATTCACACTTAGAAAAAATAATTCTTTTGCAAAGTTGAAAGACCTTTACTCAAAACAAAAGTTTTGGACTGAGGAAGAATTTGGGTAAGACTGGATCTTAATGTCTTTATTCAATGAAAATGTTGTCATGAAGGCAATTAAGAAATCAAAGATTGACTGTCCGTCACAGATCAATGACATTAAAAGAGGTCTCCTGCTCTTCCACTGTCATGCTGAATCTTACATAACAAGAGAAGCAGTTCAGATCACCTGTATAATTACTAGGGTTGGTAAAACATGATGATGAAAACTAAATGTAAAATTTAAATTGCCTGATTATCTGATTGAATATTCTTTTGTTCTTGTTCTCTTCCTTTTTCAGTGTAATCACTAAGCCAAAATATGTGTATATTTATATCTAAACTTAATATACATGGAAGTCCCTAAGTTATTATCATGGTACAAGCTTTAAGTTAGTTTCCAAGACATTACTTATATTAGAGACAGAAAAAAACCCACAAGACCAGGGTTTGTAGCATAACTCATTTTTATTGTTTAAACAGTTTTTGCATAGGAAATATATTTGCTTCCAGTAATTGACTGCAGTATGTGCAGCTGCTAGCAGTATAGGCTGGATATAACAGTAACAATCACATTAAGTCAAGCTTGATTTACACCAGTTTAAAACTTGTGGCAGTTCAGTTCTTTTGTAACCTAAAAAAAAAATTGTACCAAAAAGAACATTATTATCCTCCAACCAGGCATAACAGAAACCGTTGTTAACACTCAGGCTGAGGACAGGTTTGATGCTAGAGGGCCATAATTCCAAAATTAAGTGGCTGTACTGTAATGCATCCTGCTAGTGAAGGTTCATTACACAAAGATTGTGCACACACCCTTTTTTTTAATTAAAATGTAACCGTAAGGGTTTATGGCCTACAGTATGGGGAAAAATGCCAAAAGTTTTAAAATGGATCAACCCTGGTATGTAGCTAGCAAGCAATAACTGACTATTTGTCACCTACAGTTGTACTAAATGTATCTAAAGAAACACACAGCCCTACAAAAGTTTTTCTCAGAAATATCGAGATGGGGTGCCTCTTCCCAGCTTACTAAAAGTTCTATATGATATAAGCACAAATTAACAGCGTGATGAAGACAATCTAATGCAGCTCTTGAGAAGCCTATGCCTGCGATTTAGGAACCCCTCACATTCTACAATGTTGTAGAGATTATTTTTGAAGAAAATGTTATCTGAAACATATTTACAACTGAACTCAACAGAGACTGTGAAATTGAACAGGCACTGCTCATTTGTTTGAGTTTTTTGGTAAACATTTTGCTGGTTTTTGTTTCTTTCTCATTTTGCATCAACTTCTATCAGTCCATGCAACTTCAATGCCCTCAATGAAGAATGCATAATAAGCCATACTTAAAAAACTTCCTTCTGCATATAGAGATACATTTGCCACATCAGTCCCTGTAGCACAGTTTTCAAAACCATTCTGTCAAAAATACAGTAATACAAAGACTGGCTTTAGTGTCACTAGCTCACACTGCTCTCCATTTATTTATAGGTCACCTTTTGTTTTACTGTTTCTGTATCTTTCAATAAAAGTATCAAAGGCTTATTCTAGTACATCGTGGTGCTAGTGGCACTGAAGCCCTTTTCACAAATTCAACATACATCTGAATTGCAACACACAGATATTTCTAAAGAGTACTAACTAGTGAACCCTTTTATCATAAAAAACAAACAAACAAACAAACAACTACTTACAACCATTGAAGAAAAAATTGCAACAAAAAAGGTAAAAATTGACCATCTCCAACTTGTCCCCATTACTATTGACAATGTGACCAACAGAGCTGTGGCATGGAAACAGTACAAAGAGTTGTCATGGCAATAAGTTTGGCTGATGCAAAGGTCACTGCAGTGTTAAAGGGCAAAATAAGTGGTCCATGTTATCTTCCAACTGCAGTGCTCCACCACACCCACACAATTTTGAAAAATTAGAAAAAATGGAGGAATCAGCAGAAAGTGCAAATAAGGAGGCAATTTCCGGCTCCCAGCATGGAGAAGAACATTCAGCTTTGAGCTTTTCCTGCTTAACTTGATTAGCTGGCATATGATTTTACTCTTTTTTTTTTCTTTCTTTCTATAGAAACCAAATAAAAAAAATCCAGGAGCATGCAGCTGGTTAATATCAACAAAAGACCTTGACAGGATCATGTAAACCATAGATGATGTCATGCTTGGGGCCTTATTGCCAGCAACATTAGAAAGTTCTTTCATTGAAAGTGAAAACTGTACACTCAACATGGGATAACTTTCTGCAGCCTTCATAATCTCACACAGTACATACAATTTAGATTTAGGTACATAACACACTCTGGTGTCACAGATGTCCTTGTGCAATCTCTTTCATTAAGTCCTTATGAAGCTACAAGTTGCAAATCCAAAATTCTGCTCCCTGAGGACACAGCTGTGTGAAACTTAAGTACTGTTTTAGCTCTCTGCCTCTCTTGAATGGCTCTGTGAACCTAATCTTAAATACCATTATGTAACAATGACAAAAACTTTTGCTAAAGGCCATATATACTAGTAAAAAGACAGTGGTGCTTCCAACATTTTGAAATGCTCTGAAAACCAACTTTTCCAATACTAAATACAACAAAATAACCTTCATAAAATATAACTTTTCTCCATTTACATTTTTAAAAGATTATTAACCCATGCTTTTGAAGCACAGGATCCTGCGAAATAACTCCTAACATGGACAGATTTTTTTTTTTAATACATAAATTAAGAAACTGGAGAGTTTTAACCCAAGTCCAGTTTCCAAACAATATTTTTGTTTAAAAATGAAAACGCGTTTCCATTATAATTGTTAAAAAGTTAGCTTTACAAACAAGGGTATTTTAATAAAAAAAATCCTTAACAAAACTATACACCTTACAAATTACTGTCTACAAGGTAGGTGGTTCATTCAGAAGATCCTCCTTTCTTCTTGCTACTTGCAGCTTCACAAACTCATTCACATATTTTCAATGGAGCTGCCCACCTGAACATCACACCACAACTATATTGCTATAATTAATATTTTTGCCATGTCTTTATGTACAGTCTCCTTCACTGCCTTTTATTTTCCTTAGTCAAGCCTCAAGCGTTCATGTCACTCCAGGGGAAACACACTTCAGTGGCACAGCCATGAGGTCAGGGCTGCAAAGCAACATAATAAAGGCAGAACAGTGCACATAGAACGGGGTGGCTCAATTTAGTCAGAATACACTTCCTGGTGAAGGAGGAGGCCAGAGACTGGATTTGAGTTCTCAGTCTTATCTTAATCTTTTGACTGGTGAGCTTAAAAAACCCAACAAAACAAAAACAACCCCCCAACTTCCCAACCAACAAAGCCAACCTAAACCCAAACCTAGAATAAATGAAAGGTTCACTATCTTCCAAATAGACTTTTCTATTAGAGAGGCAGGTGTCAAAAAACCACAGTTGCTGAACAATCCAAATTAGTCACACAAAAGGAAAGAGTTTACTTTTTAAAAAATGACATCTGTAAGCTCAGCTTTTTTGCATATAGTACATCAGAGATAACAAAAGAAGTGCTCTGTTAAGGGCATCCATCTTTCTACAAGGGCAATCATCATTTTGGCCCTTTCATGTTGAAGCTTAAATTTGTTCCAGTTTTGTCCCAATGTGCTACTAAAAGCATTCAAGGAACACCTTACTAATGGTACTACTCAAGGATGAACCTCAGCACACCTTTCTGCTCCCAAACTACTCTGTATCAGTGACATGTGTAAAGGGCAACACATACTTTGTTTTACCAGGCCAGAGCCTGAGATGTACTCTCTTGGGGTATAGTACACTTTGTCATGTGCTTAGCAAACAATTTGGCTTACTGAGGGGCTCAGAAAAAGAGCAACACAATTTTACTTTTTTTTTCCAGTCATCTTTTTTCTTTTCTTCAGTTTAGCTAAGTCTCAAAGATTTCTCTACAAATCCTGTCTCTGTAGCCATTCAGGCCCTCCTTACACATATCCATCCTGGAGATATGGAGATGTACCACCTCTACAGCTCTTAAGTGTCAGGGACTGCCTGTAGCCAAAAGTGACTGAAGATAGTGTGCCACTGACCAGTACTCACTGGGGAGCTGCTGTTAGAGTGGCACTTCCGGGACTGCTCCAGGGTAAAAAACCCTCCAAAATGCAGAGACAACTGCAAAGATATTAATTTTCCTACTAGGGTATCCCATACACACATGCCTATGTTCTCCTCTGCTTGCGCACTTAGTAAAAGGATGTGCTTTAAAAAAAATTCCTGGTCTTCAGCAACAGGCCTGATACTAGCCTACAAAATTGGATTTTACTGGAAGCACAGTTTTATTTCCATCATGATCTAATTCCTTTCACAAGTAGTAATTCAGATGCTGTGAATTAACAACCTTAGTGAGAGGAGGGGGATAAAAGAAAAATCAAGTAAAGGAAAAAAAAGAAATATTTACCAGCCAAGCATTCTCAGGGAGGCAAATTATCTCCATGAGAAACTCCAGAGTCAACTGGAGTCAGTGGAATTATGACAGCAAAGATTTTGGCCCTATATTTGGCATTCCCTACACAAAGCAAGTGTCTTTGTCTTTCTGAGCTAAAAATATTTTCTAACGTGAACACTTTAGGATGCAGTATCTTCATCAAAATGGAAAAAGTTTCATTTCACTGTGAGTCTTGACCTATTTCTCTGTCTGTCTCTCTCTCAAGAAAAAAACTCTTGAAGTAAAGCAATTTCCTCAAGTCAAGTCTGCCTCCAGCAGAATTAATTATTTATTTTTTAAATCCAGAAATGATTTCAGCTTGCACCCCAGATGGAAAGTTAAAAAGAGGGAACCGATTTGAATGTTTGTCACAGTAGGCAGAACAGTCGCTTTGCAGCCCTTGCCTAGCTAAGGGTGCACTGCTTCACAGCTACACTGTAAAGTGTTAAAAATTCTCCCCACCCACCCCAGAATATATATATGTATGTATAAAAAAAAAAATCCCCTGTCCACCTCTCAGTACAGAAAAGGACCTCATCACACTGCAAAAATAGCAGTACCCACTTTGGTCAATTAAAACAAACAAAAAAGCATCCGTTATACTTTTTTTTTTTTAAATCTGTGTACTTACCTATAATAACCAACACAGCTAAAAGCACTAACTACATAGGCAAAACTTGGTATTGCATAATTTGTATAAATTTGTATCCCCTCCCCCCAATATTAATTGGAAGATGAAAAACATGAAAGGTTAATAGAAAAAACACCAAAATACTGAAAATATTGCTGGTCGATTACAATTCTTAAGCGGCAACTATACATAGCCATGATATGCTTTATAAATGTGAGATAAAGGTATAACTGTCTAAAAAATCCATGATGACACATCTGGAAAAATCCATGATGTCACATTTTTCGCATCTGGAATACAAAATAGTTTGTCATAAAAATGGTAAAGGTTTAAAATTATAATAAATGCAGCAAAACAAGTGTAGTGATGTCAGGTTTTTTGTAGTTTTTTTGTTTTGTTTTGTGTTTTTTTGTTTTTTTTTTTCATTTTTTAGATTCCAAGGCAAGGCACGTAATGTGGACGTTATATCTTCGTGCAAATTAGGATTACTGGATAGAGTATTTTAAATTTTTAAAGAGACATAGAGGCAAAATGTCTGCCCATGCACATTATATTTCTGTCAAAATGTGAAAATTGTTGAATGAGGCTAACTTCTGAAAGCACCATGCAAATTCACAGCACCCTGTAATTAGACTTACATTAAGAGTGCATTTAAATACAACATATCCCCATCCTGGTATTACCAGTTTGTAAACTGTAAGCTTTGCCCTTGTGACATGGACTTGCCTATGTCTTTGTCTCTATGATGTAGATTTTACTGAAACATGTAAACCCTATGGGTTCTTGATGCAACAAGTAACTTTAAATAAATAAATCCCACCCCTCTGTGGAGGCAGCAGCTAAACCAATATAAGTGCTGTGTTTCCATTGATTTCTTTTTCTCAAGGACATGATTTGTCTTGATTTAATGCCTTTGAATGCCCTCAAAAACTGAGGGGAAAAATAAGTTTGTTCAAAGTAATTTTTATTTCTATTTTTCATCCCCTCAGTTTAGAGTCCAAGGGCTGAAGGACTTATAGTGATGACCCCTTAGATATGATTTTTAAATTGCACTTGCCTCTGTAAGTGTTTCTTTAGTGGGGAAAATGTCACCTTTTTCTTTTTCTTCTGTTTACTGTTGCATGAGAAGATAACACTTTTACCTACATAGAGGCATTTCTTTCATAGAGCTTATGTGTTCATACTGATTGAAAACTTCAAACTGCATAACACACTAGAAAAGGATGAATTAAGGGCCAAAGTTGAATAAATCCATACTGATAACTAAAGGCTACAGAGTTTATTTTTAAAACATTTAGAAATCAGAGTGTTGAGAAAATGGCTGTCTCACAGCCCTTGTCCCTCCTGCAGCTCTGCTGCTGCTGCCTAGCCTTTGTTTTGTGAGATAACCAGGAATAGTGATCTCATGCGTAAACAACAAGAATACTAAACCAATAGAACTAGCTTATCATGCAAATATTAAGGCATCTAGAAAGTCAGTTAAAATATATTGTTGGAGACAGAACGTCTATTTCCCAGTGGACTTCATATAACAAAGGCTACTTAGCAAAAGCTGCATTCTACCCATCAGTGAAATATCATTGACCCTTTGTATATCATTTCAATTTCAACCATAAGGGAATTTGTGATTGTAAGAGCTGCAATTGCTGGTCTATTTTTTCTTCTTTCTTCAGTTTCTTTTCTCATCCTGTCTTCTTTTCTTTTTTTTTCTCTCTTTTTTTTTTTTCCAAATTTTTATTTGAATTGCAATATTTTTCCCCCCCTCAGTTGCTTGTTTCTGCTTGAAGGAAAGGCTCTCCAATTATGTTCAAACCATAATTTGGGACACTTGTCGGCAGGATTGGTGTCCTGTTTGATACTTGAAAGGGAACCAAGCTAGCCCAGGTACCAGGACTGTTGGAAAGGGGAAAGAGACAAAGAGAGAGAGAAAGAGAGAGAAAAACAAAACATAAATTAAACTTATATACAAGGAATTTGAATGAGAGTTAAGCCAATATTCATTATCACTACAGATAATATACTCATTATATCAATACTATAATGAAAAATATTCATTATAGCACTACTTAAAATAAATTGGAAAAAATATTATGAATATTACTTGAGATTTTAATTCACAGTTTTCTTTGTGAAAATATGAACTCTTTAAAAGAAAAACAGTTTTGTCAAACTCGGTTGCAAATTTAAAACTTCTAAGTTACATTAAGTGGCTGTTGTTTATGAAAGCTTCCCAAAATTTCAGACATAAATATACAGAGCAGACAACTAAACCATAGAAGTGACACTACATAGCATGAAGGTTGTTATTTAAGAGCTAGTGAAATACACTACACTGTACAGTTTTTCTATTTTGAAGAATAAATATAAAGATTTGGTGGTTCAGCTTCCTATGCAATTCCCTCTTACAACCCAGCAGTTTATCTTGTCTCCATCCCAAACCAAGATGGGCCTCTGAGGTGTGTGGATCACCATGAGAAGAGAGGACTTTTAATAGTCAAAAAATCTGCTTTCTTCAGAGATTTTTCCCTAAAGGTGTCTGCCTAAGGAACACCATACAACACAGGACCCAATCATGTAAACACTTGCAGCCAAAGGTGTCTGTCAGTCAAGGGCAGTAGCAGTGAGTACCACAATCTTTTCAACAAACCTCTGAGCAAGAAAGTATTTTCAAAGCCAATTTAATTACTTAAGATCTTCAGTCATCATTTCAAAAGCACTCTGTCACTAAGGAGTGGAAGTCCCAAGGGCATTCACAAGTTCAACAGACACCCACCACTAATAGGTACTGTATCCAAGAGTAGTTGAAAGGTGGATACTCAAGAGATAGGCCTCAGCTGCTGCTATTCAGTACCCAGCACAGACCCTGAGCAGCCTTTTCCTTAGATGTGAAATCCAACCCAAATCACCCTATGCTGGATGGTTCTAGGACCTTAAAGACAGTCTCATCACATTTCTTTAGAATCAAAACATCATCGTTATGTCAGTAGTCATTGCCAAAGAACTAACACCAGAACTGGACACGCAGCATTCAAACACATCCTTCCTTTGCATTTCATTGTATTGAGTTTATCTCTGCACTAGATCTTTCCACAAACATAACTGCTTAGCTGGAAATACATTTTGGTACTAGCCTGATGAGCTTCATGATGATACATCTGAAAACTAATCCCTCCACCTACGCTTTGTGGAGAAGGTGTGCTGGAAGTTTTATTCCCTGTCTTTCTCTTTGGTCCCCTTTCTAGACTGCTCTCTCCCTGGATAAGCAGATACACTTTTGTGGCATAGAGTGTAAAGAGGAAAATAAGCCCTTTTTATCTATTTTAAATGTGTACAAAATAACTACATTTTCTTTGGAAGACTTTTGTGATCCATTCAGTTGCTACTGCATGAACATTAAAGAATGCAGTAAATTTATTTTGTGAAATCCAGGGGACAAGATTCTCAGGTCTTTCATATTAAAAATAATACAAACAGTTTTTGTCATTTACTCTTGTCTGATAATATTTCTTTCTCTAAACTTGTTAATTTATTATTTTGACTCCTAATAATTAGTCCTGTTTTATGCATTCAAAAAAGTAGATGTAATTCCTGACCTGCCTGTTTCAATGATGGTCAAATTCTGAAGGATGCTGGACCAATTTTATTTCATCCAGGAAATAGAAAAAAATGTGAATATGTTTTCAATGCCTGAAGTACAAATATTATTCAATAGACTGGTTTGGTTTGGTTTTCTATTGGTATATTCTTGAATGATACCTGAAAATCTTCAGAATTTTAACCTCTTCAGAAATTAAAAAAAAAAAATCTACTGTTTTCAAAAG
>JAOXXN010000368.1:2561382-2585847 GCA_026770055.1 Myrmophylax atrothorax
CTTTTTTTTTTTTTTTTTAATTCTATTCACTAGTTAAAAAACCCCCAAATGGTCGTTCAGGGCAAAAAACCCCAAAACAAATTTTTGAAATTTAAAAATCAGTTACACCACAAATCTTGAAGTATTCACAAAAATTTAAATCCAGTTATGCATGAAAGATTTCCCCAACATGATGAAAAGATTATGTTTCAAAAAAACTTAATTCGACACTGAAATGTTATTTAAGGGTCTTCATTGTTTCAACTTGTTCTTCATCTTCATTCAAAATTTGTTTCAAAATGCATTTTTTGTTCCTTCCTCTTTGGATTTCAGTGATGCTAAGAAATATATTCTGAAATAACAGACACAAACCAAAGTGGTTCCAAGCATAGGGATTTGTAAAAATAGGAACTAGTAATAAAAAAGTCAAGCAGATTTGTTTGCTTGGGATCTGTTTGAATATGTTTTACAGTGCACAGTTCTTTGTTGTCCTGTAATACACAATTTAAAGTTTTTAGTGACTTCAAACAAGTAGAAGACTAACTAAAAGAATGCAAATTTTGTTGGAGGTCAGCATGGTAATTGAACAATTTTTGTGGCAAAGGCTAAACACATAGGCTCCAGATTACCTTTAGGAAGATTTACAGTGTACTCAGTGGCTGAACATATACATATGTGGCTTTTTGCTTTGTTTGAAGGTTTCCAACCCTCTAACTACAGTTGGAGAAGGAAACAAGTAAGTGGTGACTAAAACCAAATCACTATTCACAGCTGCTTTTTCTTCTGCTATTTCAAATACTAGACAGAGATTCTGATTTTTGTGAAAAGTGCTCAGTGAAAATGAGCTGTAGCTAGTGCCTAATAGGACTGTTGTTGCCATATGACCTACAAATTTAATGTAAGTGTTTATTTAAACCTTTCAGGTCTCCCACATTATATTATGATCATAAGAAAAATGCAACAATTTAATCAGCACTGCTTATGAATCCTGAGAGAGTAATAAATCTCCCATGTTAACACTGTCTATATCCCAATAGGATTTTGAAGGCCCTTGAACTGCTCACATCAAGCCTTCTTCCAGAGATAGTAGTGCAGGCAGCAGAGCACCTGTGGACTGGAGAGCTACACACAGTCCACCTGCAGGGCTGGAACTGCCACCACTCCTGCACCTCTGGAGATGGCTGAACTCCTGGTCTAAACACACCCCCTGGACAGTGTCTGGCTGTGCTGGTAGCTGGAAAAAACAGCCATTCCCTCTGTTTGCTTGCTTTTCCTAAGCCATGATCTCCAAGACTTGAGTTCTGGCTATATTTCGGAAAATAGCCTTTTCATACTACCATTTAATATAAGTCTATCTTGGGCCACCCAGGTCCTGGTTCCACCACCAGGTGCTTACTGCAGACAAAGGAAAAAACCTGAACAAAAGCTAGTGAGAACAGACCTAACCACAATGCAGAGCTCTGAGAACAGCTGTGACAATATGAATAACCAAAACCAGAACATAGGTTGTGTTGCATGTATATGGTTTTCTATCCAGCATTCCACAACTCCCCTTTATGGCAAATTTAGTTAAATTTTCAGCTGCTCTATGAGCCACACTCTGCTTTGTAGCTCTCCAGAAATCCAGTCTGCAGTCAAGCCAGATTGACAGCCTAGAAGAGCAAGGTCCTCTTGTCAGCTTTCCCCGTCCTACTCTGAAGGGAGCTCTGTGAGTATTTCAGAGTTTAGCTTCTGCCATGGTAACCATCCATGGTTTCTCTGCAGAGCATCCTAGCAGGAGAACAACAGTTACTGCTGGTGCAAAACAAACTCTGCCTGGGTGTCCACACAGGTGACAACAGCAGGAAATGGAGAAACAGCTTTCTCTTTACCACACTATCCAGCACTTTGTATAAGTCCCAGGTAAAGTTCCAGTCCTCAGTTTACAAAAACAGAGGCAATGCTCTGTCTCTGTCCACTAAGCACCTCAGCACAGGGGCAGCCAAAACTCTTTCCTATGGCCCAGGACACAGGCAAGGTGGTTGTACTAATAGAAGTTAATGAGATATCTCTCTGGCCACATGACTTCTCTTTCATGTAAAAAATATTTATATGAGTGGAATAAAGCAGGTCTACCCCACTCTCTAGCTTACTGCTCCTGAGGAAATCTGTGATCCATGCACTGACAGAGGTCATAATATAAATGCCTTTTCCTTGGAATATGAAGTGAGACCTAAAAAAGACTGTTTGAGAGTAAGTTTTGAAGAAAATTACATGAGAAGCACCACCAGGTAGTGCTGTGAGATTCAGACTACTAGCCTGTGTGATAGAGTCTGATTTTCAGGACCACCTTCCTGAAGCATTATACGTCTAAGTAATTTCACTATGAATAAGAGTTTTCTCTTCACTGTAGCTAGACTATCAGGTGTGTTACACAGTCATCAGTTCCCTCTCTATCTGCAGGAAGTATAATATATTTATCTGTTCAAATGTAATAAAAGAGCATAGGAAAAATCTGGAAGCATTCTACAGAGTTAACATTCTCCATTACAGTTTCTATTACAATTTCCAGATGTTAATTCAATGAAGATTTCTGCCATTATTTCCTTTTAAAGATAATAATTGCTGTTTCAAGAACCTCTCATTAAAATATTACTGGAATGGAGCACAAGTAGTACTTACATTATATGTATATACAGTCCACTTTAGAGGTTATAATAACATAAAGAGTATAATAATGTTAAAGAATTAACTAAATGCAATAAAAAATAAATCTAATCTGACCTGAGTAAATCTGAAGACTTTCAGTTTGTTATTTTCCACCAGTTACTACCTTCTTTCTTTTACAGAGTCAGAAGTCTGTAAGAGTATTTTACCATTCAGACACTACATCTAAACCAGTACTTCCTTCTTGAGGCTTTAGTGCCATGCACATGAACCCACCACCTTATAGGAGGTAGATCAGAACCTGCCAAGTCAGTACTTGGACAGAAATGGTAGAATTGCTTTCAATTTTTAGAGAAATGGCAATCACAAACCCCCAAGAACAGTTTATCTCTGTACTAAGACTCCACCCACACACATACAGGGAGTTTTACCATTTAAAATTATTAAGATCATAACAACTTCACAAGTGCAATTTTACTAACCTGAGTGACCTGGTTAAATTCTCATTTTTGCATTTTTGCCAAAAGAATAACCATTCTTCCAGCATCTACTTAATTTGGTACTTCTGTTAACATTCTGAACGGTTATCTGTAGTTAAACAGCTGCCCAATTTCACCTCTAAGGTGAGCGCTTCTTTCAAGCTATATATTAAGTATATCTGAGGTTAATTTAGGATGACTTTTATAGTTTAGCAAGCATATACCACACATCTAACAGATGGAAGAGGTAAAGAACTACTGATTTATGTCCAGAAGAGGCAAAAGGGTATTGTGCTGTAAAAATACTACTTATTCCATTCCCTGTAGATTCCTCCTTGTGACAATGTAACCAAAAAAAAGGCAAGGAAAGATCAGGAAAAGGCTGCAGAGCCCATTGATAAAAATTACCCACAGCAGAGGAAGGGCCCAGAGAAATGGTACATGTCCCTGATGTGGTTTGGACCACACATATGAAGAGCCTTTGGTGTATGAACAGGGCTAAGGGAGGTTTGCAAACATGCATTTGCACAGGGGAGGCTATGACCAAGTGGAACCAAAACGTGAAGAATATGTGCTTGGGTTGCCAGAGACCATTGGGTAAGCTATGAAAAACTGACTCTCCACTTTACACACCTGTACTACTTTTTCCTTCAAATTTTACTATTTCCATTTTAAACCATTAGGTTTTCTACCCTAGCACTTTTAAAAAATGTAACTGTTAAGTTTATTTATCAAATTAGTATGACTAAATAATAATACAGACAATACTAACAGCACAAAACAAGAAAAACAAAACCAGTGCAGTTCTACTGCTTCAAAATAAACAATTAAAGGTAAGCTGACAAATATGTAGAAAGCTGGAATAACCAAGGGGTTAAATATACAGTTTACACTTGGCAATTCTCTATAATGCTCCGCCTTCCCTAGCAGCTGCCAAAAATCATCTGACAGGAAATGTAAGATTAAGTTTGTCCCACCTAAGTGAACAAAGAGTGCTCAGAACAGGCAACCAGTTAACTGCAGAGCAAGAACTTTTCTAATCCTGCTGGAGTCTGCAGTGCTGACCAGAAAATATTACTGAAATAGTTTTCTTTACTTTTACATCTTGCTTCTAGATCATCTCATTTGTTTTTGTCACACTGCAGTTCTTGTTGCTTCTCCCATAAAGGTTAACTGCAAGCTCCAAACGTAATCTTGTGGAAAATGGACATTATTGATTCATGTGGTCCATTGTTCCCCCATTCTAAGTCCCCGAAGTTCAAGTTCAATCTGGAATTACATCATGTCTGGTTTCTCCTGGTTACCAGACAGCTTGAGACGTGACCACAGCTACAGAAAAAACAAACAGTCTTCTTCACGCTTCGGCTCCCCTATCGATTCAAACATAAACTTTTTTTTTCTCTCAAGTACGTTTCAAGTATGGAGCATGGTTAATTTAGAGATTAAGTTCCAAATTAGATTATCTAATGGCATCTTAATGGATTGCTGATCCATTTCCTGGGGGATGGCAGCATGCAAGTCTGGCTTGAATACAACTAATTTCTTAGGAAGTGTTTGGAAGATGTTTGCCTAGATGGAGAGGAAATATAATGTTCTGCACATCTTTCTGCATTAGGGAGTTGGGCAAAACTATTAGAGTTAGTAATTTAAATTTATAAAGACAAAAAATCATTGTATTTTCTCTCAATGAATAAATTACAATCAGGATACTTCAGCCTTGAAATCATAATGCCTTGATACCTCAATTCCAAAACATTACCAGGGTGATCAGGGCCGATGGTAGGGGTGAAGGAGGGGTAGGAGTCAGAGTGTATGAACCAGTGCTCTAACAGGTGTCTGTGTTTATTCAAGACCTAGTGCTGGGTCCTGCACTTTGGCCACAACAACCCCCTGCAGCACTACCGGCTGGGAACAGAGTGGTTGGAGAACAGCCAGGTGCAAAAGGACCTGGTGGTTTGGATTGACAGGAGGCTGCATATGAGCCAATAGTGTACGCAGGTGGCCAAGAAGGCCAGTGGCATCCTGGCTTGTATCAAGAATAGTGTGGCCAGTAGGACAAGGGAAGTGATTCCTCCCCTGTACTCAGTGCTGATGAGGCCACACCTTGAGTATTGTGCTCAGTTCTGGGCCCCTCAGTTCAGGAAAGATAATGAGGTGCTGAAGCAGGTCCAGAGAAGAGCAACAAGGTTGGTGAAGGGACTTGAGCACAAGTCCTGTGAGTAGAGGCTGAGGGAGTTGGGGTTTTTATTTGGGAGAAGAGGAGGCTTAGGTGTGACTTCATCACTCTCTACAACTACCTGAAAGGAGGTTGTAGCCAGGTGGGGGTTGTTCTCTTCTCCCAGGCAACCAGCAGTAGAGCAAGAGGGCATGGGCTTAAACTCTGCCAGGGGAAGTTTAGGTTGGATAGTAGAAAGAAATTCTTTACAGAGTGCATAACCAGGCATTGGAATGGCCTGCCCAGATAAGTGGTGGATTCTCCATCCCTGGAGGATTTTAAGATGAGACTGCATGTGACACTTAGTGCCATGGTCCAGCAATCACAGTGGTGTTGGATCAAGGTTTGGACTTGATGATTAGGGTTGGTTGTTTCTATGATTCTATGAAAATGTGCTTGTCACAGCAATGCTGCTAACTGTGTTACTTCAGCTATGTTTTTGCTCAATATGTTAACACGGACTAGGTACTGTGCTACAAAATAAATCTGCACCCATTCTCACTTCCCCTCCAACTTCTTTCACAAATCCCTTTGATTTCCTTATCAGTATTGTTATCATAAACACACAGTGGTGCTAGGGGGGTGGGAAATGTGGCTTGGAATGCTGAACACCCCTATAGCTAGAGCTGAGAAGGAAATTCAGCACTCTGAGAACAGAGGTCCTCTCAGCATCTCCAGGAAAAAAAACAGCTGTTGTAGTATGCTGATGTGTCAAGATAACAGAATACAAGCAGGAAACACTAGCCTAGTCAATTTTCCCGAATACTGTAAAGGTAACCTTAAGTAAGTTAACCCGTAAAACTAACAGAGAATGAATCTTAAAATAATTAATCTAAATAAAAATACATTTGTCAATAGCTGACTTAAAATGTACACTTTGGCAGTGAAAAGTTGCTTACAATCTGTGAAAGATTTGCAGATACTCAACATGCTCTAAAAAATGACCTATCATACCAGCTTTTATAAGTATTTATACTGGAAACACTATCAATAGCATAATAGCAGCTTAGATTCAGGATCAAACTCGTGTTATCAGACTCACACACCCTTCCCACTTTTTGTCACTCCCACTCATGTCTGAAGTGTACTTTTCACATACACTGCTGCCCTCATGTAGTGACTGAGACTACATTTTCTCAAATGAGCCTTACAGACTTTCACAGCTTCCCTCCACCTTATGTCCCTAGGAAAACAATCTGTATCACAGAATTGCAGCTACTGCAAAAAGATTTGGGGATTTTTTAATGTTTCTTATTATCTTCTTTATTTTACACCAAAAAAACTGACCTAAATTATATTAAAAGTACCAGAGAAGTTAATTGTATTGAAGTATTTAAATATTGTTCAAAGTTCAGTAGACATAATAAAATATACTTTAAAATGAATATAAAAAATACACATATGTATAAGGACAAATATATAAAGACAAAGTATGCACAATAAATGCTCTAAGTAAAGAACAAAACCCCAAAACAAAACAGAGCAAAACAAAACAAAATTGTAGGTTGTTAGGGTATTGGGAGCAAAATAAAAATTACTTCTTCCAAATACCTTCCCAAAGAACTGGGAGGTTTATTGGTTGTTTTTTTCTTAGGATGCTCACAGGATGTTTAATATATTTTCTTAAAAATAATAGAATGCTTAATTCAGTAAGCAAAGTATTAATCTAGTTTTCTTATCATTATTTCTTGCAAGTCTTCTGTTTTGTAGAAAATGGTGTATCCATGATTAAAAGTTTTGTGGCTTGGTGTTGCTTTTTCATCTTGCATTATTCATATTCTCTTCTTTTTTTTGCAAAGTTCAGTGTTTGTGCACAGACTACACTGTTTTATACCTGAGTCTTTAAATGCCAGCAGGTATGGAATTTTATAAAGAAACAGAACCTCAGAAAATATATTTTGCAATCTATGTATCATATTTTGAAATCTATGCATTACATCTGCTATCAGGTCTGCCAGGCAACTATTAATAAGACAAATAACACAGAAACAACAGAATTTTTATTATCATTCGCTCTCCCCGAGTTTCCAAGGTGTGGTTCACCAACATAACTAAGCTTCCAGCTTGACCGTGTCTGCTACCTGATCTCTTTAGATCTCTTCAATGTTAGGACAGCTAACACTGAAGAACTGCCAATTTTTTTACCTTCTTGAGGACACTAATATTTCTGAAAAATCAGTGTATTTAAAATAACCACAAAAGCCTGATGTAAAAGGTCAGATTAAGCACCCCAGATCTCAGAAAGCCACATAATCAAACATTTATCAAGCCATTTGGGGTTGTGGAAATTTATCTGGACTCGGACACATTTCTTTGCCAACATGTGACAATTCATTTTGCAATACAATCTCTCTCTTTTTTTCATGTTGGTTTTGGTGTTAGAAAGACTCACTGCTACTTAGCCTGCTCAGGTATAATTTCTCTTCTCAGATCCTCACCTCTGTGGGATTTGAAGAATACTGTATTCCAAAAACCCAAATCCTAAAAGCAGTCTGCTTAGGGCGAACTGTTTGTTTCCTTGTTCTTCAAGAATCCAAGACCAAGCAACATAGCCTAGGCCTCTAAAGAAATGCCAAAGGCAGAATTTGTGCCCAGGCTCTTTGGGCAGCAATTCCACATGTTGGTGGGCCCAAAGTGGCAGGCAGCATTCTGGTAGCAACCTGCAAAGCAGTTTTGTCTATAACATAGAGTGGATCATGGAGCATGCCTGTATTCACCACCAAGGTTTTCATGGTCACTGCTAGAAACGTTTTCCCCTGCCTTTCCTTTCTTTCACGGTTTCTGCGCAGGGTCTTGTATGAAAAACAGAGTTCAGAAAACAGTAACACAGTGCTTCAGCCAGTGAAACTGGCTCTACTTTAAAGCGGCTCGAGTAATGACTGATTAAAACCATTCAAGTATATTCTTAGATAGGCTGTTGTGATGTAATTTCCTAACAGCTGTCAGTGCCCTGAAAAACCAACATTCTTTGTAGTGGGAGAATAAATCAACCCTCTCTGTGCTATACTAGTTCAGTTGTGATTCACTCCCTGCAGTACATTGAAAACAATTACTACATGTTGGGGATTTATAATGTGAATCACAGCCCTTGAGGAGATGAGGTGAATCCATTAGCTAATTTTCCATTGTGGCATTTAATCTACAAAGACCAAAATGACAAGGCCTTATTTTCACACAACAACTCTTACAGATTTAAAACATTATTTCAGAAAAATTGTGGAAAAAATTTAAACGTCAGATTTGTAAACAGCACCAACTTTCAAAGTCAGTATTTGCCCTTTCAAAATGATTCTCAAAAGCCCTGAAACTTCTAGCAATCCGTAGTACCATACATGTATCAAAAGGCATTTTGTACGTAATGCATACATACAATTACACTCACACACATTCTTACAAGAAGATTCGGAAGTACCTACATTTTCATGTACACATAAATTTCAAAAAATATTTAAAATTATTTCAAGAATGAGTGGCTAATACTTTATCTGACAGGCTCCCAATCCCCAGGCTTTACAATTACAACCCTCACTGAGTGCTGCAGATAATCCTGCACATGAAAAAGGTGAAAAATGATGCATCCAAATTATGCTGTTTTGTTTATACGCCTATTTTGGCACACACATGCACCATCTACTGTTACCATAATTCCTTACATACCAAGAGATGAAAAATATATTATTATATTACAATTATTGCAATATATTAATAATATGCCAAAAGTTAATGGGGTTTATCATTTAGTTTATTGTGGAGCTTTTTTCATACAAAAAGAAACTGGTTTTGCATAAATCATCACTAACTATTGTTTTGTTTAGTTGAGAAATAAGATGGTTTATATCCTACCCTCATATCCATGTTAGTGACCTACACCAGCCAATTACTCAGAAAAGTCTTTATGAATAATATAGTTATTCATTGCCCAAAACAACCACCACCTCATCCCTTTATACTTATCTATGCCTCTAACAGCACCATTTTCTCTGTGTTAACCACTAAGCCCCCCAAAATATGATTGCAAATGACATTTTTAAAGTCTAAGATTGGTATTCCCTTCAATTCACAAACCCTTTGCATATGACAGCACAACATCATGGTTCCAGGTGCTTAATTATGGTAATTTCTAAATTCAGCTTATGTGAAAGATAACCTGAAAGTGTATAGGAGAAATGTTATGCACACACCTTGATCAAATGCTGTCACATATACTTCTGGAGGCCCACTAAAACAGATATTGTAGCTCTATGCAACTTTTTTAGAGGTGGTGTAGGGGTGGAAATAATTAAATTGTTACCTTTGCCAAGTAATTCCCAATGTATCCTCACTGGCACTGGGGTATAAATGCCTGCCGTTTTGATTCATGGTCCAGTCACAAATTCTCAGCTGTCAATTGAAACCTAGCAGTCAGATATGGATCGAGCATACTACAGTTTTTAGTATTTAAATTAATACATGCAAACTAATACTGTACATGGCAAAAATCTTACTTTCCCAAGAAGTAATTTTAAAAACCAAAAGAATACAAGGAAAAATAACTTATTCTGATAAATAAATGCCTATAGATTTGCTTAAGATAATGCTACTTTAATATGATTCTCTATTAATAAAGCATGAAAGAGTAACTAGTGTGTAGCACATAACAATTAGCATTATTAGATTACATACAGCTGGAATAAAAGGAAATGTTAATATTCAATAGTGAGATACTTTGACGAAGGAAATAAAAATGCTAGGGGTTTTAAGCAATGCTCTATACCATCTCTATTGAGTAAAGGTCAAATACAATCAATAACTTATAGCATGCATTTTGTGAAACACAGAAGACATGCAATTTAGAGAAAATTTGCCAAAATTAAACAAACTGTATGCCCTTATCTTGCTATTTAAGAAGAGTAAAGGTATTTTGTAATTAAAATTTATTAATCTAATGTTACTGACAGTGGAGCTTAGTAAGAGTTGATAAAATAATCTAATCTTGCTGCAAACTGAGAAAAGTAGTATTTAAAATACTTTACTGCATTTTAATATTATGAGAAATGTACTAAATGTTAGCTGAAACACATTCTTCCCAGATTCTCAGATCATCAGCTCTGCCTTCACAGATTGTTCAAGTAACCCTTTACAGCTCTGTTTATTTAACAGCTGCCAGACTGTGTTAGCACATTTATTGAAAAGAGATGCTGCTTATTTTTAATTTTAAGAAAGTGAACTTATCTGGCTTGTAAAGAAAACATATATTTTAACCTGTGTACAGTCATGCTTATATAAATTGCTGTTCCATTATATGGGATACAGCACTCCACATTGAAGATAATATTTCTGAGTTTAATTGCATTCAATGCGTTTCAGTTTCCTCTATCCATATTCATAGTCTTTAGATAGCACAGGCTACAGCAAACAAACTACAATAAACTGTTTTCACAGGAGCACAATTAATTGCACTCTTTCCTGACAAATACAAATGCTGAGGACAAGACAATATTGCAGACCTACCCCTGTCTGACTGTTAGACTCATAAGTTTCCTGTTGTTAAGGTCTGAGAAATGGAAATGTTAATCTTTGATGTTTTCATAGGGATTGTTTCTTGTTTGTTATCTAAAGAACTCCAAGGGATCTTCTAAAGGCCATTAAAAGCATGACTAGACCACATGAAATTAACCAGAAGAGGAAACAGGCAGTCTAAAAATTTGCTAGAGGTAAATTTGAATATGTTTAAAGAAATGGGTAAGTAAATATTTGATTTAGTCACTATACAAAACAGTATTCGAAAACCTATTTAAATAGTGAAAACATAGCAAAACATGTCAGTTCAGTTACTCAATGTACAGTAGATGTATTTCTGCTATGATCCTCAAGAACGTCAACATCTTCATCACAGATGCATATCATAAAGCTTTATAATTTAACTATAAATAATCATTTCCAAAAGTACAAAATCTACAAGTAAAGGCTAGGCATTAAAAAATATTAACATTACAAACCTAGGGTTACCAAATTATTTTATGCACTTAGGTCTGACTAAAAAACTGGCAAGCACTTAGTTTGCTATAGACCTTAATTGCATTTGCCATTTGGGTGAAAACAGTAAGGGATTGTATATTACATTTTAGTAAATTAGTTTCTGCACTAAATCATGGTATTTTTCCCAGTCCATATGAAAACCTTCCACTGGTAAAGTTAATGTGTTAAATTTATCATTAAGAAAGCTCCAAAAAGCTTTTCAAACCTATTTCATAAATGTTAGTAGTGATATGTACCTCAATGCATATGCACCTAAATACTGCAATGTAAAAATAGAATATATGCATTTCCTACATTACTGTAGACATATATATGCGCCTGTATATGAAGATCCATGCTATACCAGACTCACAGTTAAACTACAGAACTATCCATTGCACCAACTGTGTCACACTTGCAATACTGACATCTTGATGAACTGCAGGTCTGCACAGCAACTGGTTCTGTGACAAGCACAGGGCTGTATCAATTGTACTGACATATACTTTCCCAATGTTAAAAACTGTTTCTCCACACCCCTCAGTAGGCTCACATAGCTACCACATTGTCTTTAAAAAATAACCTGCCTGAAAAACATGGCAGGCTTTGGGATTTTTTGTCTTCCTCACATAAAATGTTCTCTCCCAAGTCACTGCTGCTGAAAGATCAGAATATCTAAGATTTAGAAATTTATTTTCAAAATTATATAGATATATCACTTCCAAAGTCTGCACCAGCATCCTGTGAGTGTGTTGAGTGCTTTCTGGGTAAAAAGGCTGGAAAAGCTTAAAAGAACTATGCAAGCCTGGGCTCCATTTGATGGAAGAAGGTGTCTGTTCACAGCAGCAGGGCTGCCTAGGGCCACAGGCCTAATATGACTACTAAGCTTTGGAAGGATGTAGGGCATTTTACTACAGTCTTATGAGTGCTAAATATTGCCTGGAGTCATGCTGAAAGCTTTCTGTCTATGTATTGTCCTCAGACTAACTTAGGTGACCTCTAAAATAATTCCGTGTTGTTAGCTGGAGATGAGAAGGCACATTCCCTCTCACCCACTCTAAGCCATCTAAAACAGTTGCTCTGCAGGACACGTGTAAAGGAGAGGCAAGAAACTACTTGAAGACTGCTTGAGAAAACTTCAATTTCTCAGTAGAAGGACATATATAGTCCTCAGGAGACATCTGACAAATGCTCAAAACCATTATTAATTTACTCAGAGATATGCTATGAATGCAAAATAAATTACCTGATTTGGCATGTGACATGGTGAAAAGTCTTTTGTAGATGCCTGTCAGACAGACTTGCCCTTCAGTCTAGAGTTTTGGTTTTTCTAGCAAGGAACCTCACTTGAATAACAGCTTCTATGCACAAAATATTATCAAGTATTTTCTTAATTTTGTCTCACCTAACCACAAAATACCAGAGGATGGGTCTGTGTTCTGACATGGGAAGTGATGCCCAGCCTTGCAACAGATGAGGAATCCTCGCAGCCAGCACAGCCATTCCCTGATGCATAGCAGTGCCCTCAGCCCTGTGATACTACCTTAGTGCTAAACTCATGAAGGAGCAGAGAGCACAAAACCCACTGCAAGCACTTCTCTTTGGAGGCAGTGCAAATCCCTCGTTAGGGGGAAGGGGCTGTGGGTCCAGATACAAGCAGAGAAATAGACCAAGTGCTTCCATTCTGTAAAATGCCGGGAAATTGACTAGGTTTTGCACTTTCCAGAGCTGTAAGATTGATGCGAAGTTCTACCCAAGAGCTACATTTCACTATAGCTATCTTCATAGTTTAAATGGCATCTTGCAAGCACAAAAATGCTGCAGAGTTTCAAGTATGCAAATCACACATACATTCAAGTCCACAGCCAACAGTACAATCTTTACTAATAGCATGAATAATTTTAAGGCGTTAAAATTTAAGCAGATTTTGTAGTCTCATATTCAGAGTGGCTGTCCAAGACTAACATTCATTTCAAGCTTCCGTGATAGCTAGTGAAAGTAGATACATATTTTGGAAAGTGCAATAGGAAACTGCTATAGCTTCTCTTACTTGAGAAAAGCCCATAAAGCTTAACATTTTCATATTGTCACTATTTTGACTGAAACTTCCTTTAAATGTGTTTCCTTTCCAGCAAGCATATGTGAACAGTGACCTCTTAGCCATTTGCATACCTCTCTGGTGATCATGTGACCCAGTTTTACGTCAAACAATCAATTATGATAAGGCACACAATAAGAACAGCCTGAGCGTTGATAACCTGTTTCCTGAGTTTACTGAGTTCTCCTTAAGAGTCCATTTGTGTTCTTCTTTCAGTCCACTGAAAGTAAAAGCAACATCTACACAAAACATTTTGCAAAAGAATACTGTGTTCAGTGAGCATTAAGTTTGTGATTTCCATGATGAATAATATGAACTGTGCACCTCAGAAAATAAAGGATGCATCCGGTAAGAGCAACTTCCTGCTGAAGAGACAGGGAAAACACTTGTAGGAAATAAGAAACTATGTACAGTTTTCTGATTTTGCATTTTAGAGACCTTTTTACTACGTACATTGAAAATGTCTGACTCAGAATTCTAAAAGCTGTGGGAAAATCATGAGTACAAATACCACATCCAGAAAGTCCAAGCTCTAGTGAAAACCATGCCACTGTGCAAAGACTGGAAGATTTTGCTTGCTCCTCAGCAATTGGGCCAGCATTAGTTAGCACATTTTTACTGTGAGAGAAAAGTTCTAGAGGTCATTGTCTGCACAGGCCTCAGTAGTTATCTCTTATTTATGTGCTCTAGTTCAAAATAGAATCACCCATACAGGGCCACAAGGGGCATTAAAATTAACTAAATGGTCAAGAAAGAAAACCTTTCAATTATTTCAATAGAAACCTTATTTTTTTGAAATCATTAATCTGTATTTGTCTTTGTATGTATTCATCCATCCACCTATCTTTTTATACTGTTTTCCCAGGTAAAATACATGACTAGTATTTCTGGCAACTTTCTAGCTTTGTTGCCAGAAACAATATAACCTGACTCTGTGTCTGTCATTTCAAGAATACAATAAATCCATGAAGCTGAGAACAGCAACACAAGGAGGGTGTAGAAATGCCATCACTTAACCATGAGAGTTCTGATCATTAAGACTTTTTTATTGAACTAATGATCTTGCCATTAAAGTTAATAAGACAAAAGAATAGAGTTACAACTAGAACCTGGCAAGGAATTGTGTCCACTTGTAGAATGCTGAATTTGCCTGACTTTCCTCAATTTGTTGGTTTTCCTCTAGTCAAAGCTTAGAAACCGCAAATCTTCAATAAATGCAAATCAGAGAAAGAAAGGGGGAAAAAGGTGCTCCCATACAACTGCAAAGATTATACAATTATTTTTTTTATTCACTGTTTACTTAAGAGGTTTCAGCACAGATGAAGAGCACTGAGCACTACACTTGGCCTCATAAAATAATTCCACCAAAAACTAATAGTAAAATTAAGAAAAACTCTTGTCAGTCAGGTACTAGCTCTTATCACTTCCCTTGCCCCTTTTCAAGACAACAAAAATGAGTGGTCATTAATATGTTGTAATAGACAGAAGGGGACTGACATTAATTTTTTACAACAAAATGGCAAGATAGGTGTGATTCTCTAGATGTCACTGAAGTGAGATATATTTTGCAACTATTCACTCCACAGTATAAAAATACCTGGCATTTCAAGGCAGGTAATGGGAAGATCCACCAGCAATTGCATGACAAAGTGGACTGCATAGTTATAATTTCCCATTAGAATCTGATCTTTCTAACTATCCATGCAACATGCTAAGTAATGTATGTAACACCACACTTCACAAGATTCAGACCAGTAAAAGCTAACAAACTCCCCCTTTGGTTTTATTTTACACTGTCTTTGGAAGTTTATTCAGTGTTTCCCATCAAAATATAGGTATTCCAGGTCAGCAGTGCTATGAATTGTTTACTCAAAGTTCTAGCAAGCTATCACTTTGTCAAGATTCCATGTGTGGTGTGTTGCAAAATACATATGTAACATTTAAACTTATTGTGGTTACTTTAATTTAAAAGGGCTACATAATTGTTCTTTTTAACAACAAGAAGTACCAAAGAGTACATGACAATCTTTCTTATAACCACAGAGAATAAATCTTCATAAAGACTCCTCCAATTAATTAAAAAATGTACTGGTGACAATATTTATTCTTGAGGGGTCAATGTGCATTACAGAGTATGGTGAGTGTTTAAAAGACATCTATGGAACTAAACCTACTGGCTTCCTAATTTAGCATTTCTCTTCACTAATACAAAATGATTGATTGCCTTTATTTCACGTACCCCTTGATTTTTCTTTTCATTCATCATGGGCTGCTTTAAACCAAATGCATTTCAAATCTGCCACAAGAAGAGTGGTCTCTTTAAACTGGTGTAAAGTAATGAAAGGACAGGGTAAATCAATCCCATTTCTGCCTTACCAAAGGATAACCTTTGCTTTATTGAAGTTGTTTAGACAATCTTAGTTCTCTACCTTACTTTCTGGGTAATATACAGGTATGGTCCTGTCATCTCCAAGATGCCTCTAGAATTAAGTGAAGGTAACTAATTCATTAGAAACTTATATATACATACTTATATATTCATATTTATCCATTTAAAAAAACTTTGTTCTTTAAGGATTCTGTTCTTTCAAATGGTTTTGCTGTACATTCTATTTCTTCATTTCCTACATATGTATAGGCATACATACACAACAAAAACCCTCAGGCAAGCACAGACTTATCCATTGCATATATTAGAAAAGAGAGAATTAACAGGAAAGACAATAACACAATTTTTAAATTTACTATATGACTTATTGGTCACCAGCTGATGCTCTTGAATTAATAAGACTATGAAGCAATATACTTTAGAGCAGAACTTTGTTTTAGCAAAGTGGCATTCAATAACTTTTATGCTTCAAAAATGGACATAAGACATAACTTAGTTTCCCCTTCCCCCTAAGCCATCTGGCCTCATGTTTTACCATGAAAAGGAGTATAGGATACAGTGCATGTAAACACCAAAGACCTTTGAGACCTTTGAGATCCCTCTCACTTTTATATTTCAATGTCACTCCTGAAATTTTGAAATCTATTTCTATCTACCTAAGCCAAAAATAAATAGAAGACGCACAACACTAGCAATATAGAATTTTATGTCACAATCTCAGACAGGAGAAAATTAAGGGTGCTTCCACTACTTTCCGTCATGTGACAAAAGCTTGTCAGTCTTTCAATGAACTTGGAAGAAGGTGGAACATGCAGTAGAAAATATGCAGAAAAAAATGTGTCCAAATACATGGAGTGAAAAAAAATTACTGCACATTCCCCAGATTAACTGGATGTCAAAGACATTTCAAAGGATAGTGTGTTAAACTTCACAAGAAGTCCACAAATTACATGTACTTGAGGAGAGATATTGTGTATGTTTCAAAACATAATAAACATATACTGTGCATATTTTAAAAAGAACTATGTTACAGCCATTACAAAGCATTTCATGTTACAAAAATCTTTGAGACATTAAAAAAAAAAAACCACAACAAAAAATATGCCAGAAAACTTACTGAGAAATTAGTGGTTGGCAAACCCACTAACTGTCATTCAGTATTTTCATAGTGTACAGATGTTTGCAGTTAGGTCTAACGTTTTTTTTTTTAAAGAAAGAAAAAAAAAAGTTGGCAAAACATCTGCTACTTTAAATAATCTTTTTCATGATTTTCTCTCAACTCTGCGTGTGGTGACCTTTAAAACAGATGAACTGCCACCTTGCCCATGGAATGGGTATAGATGGAGTTCCAGTTGAACCACACATAAGCTATATCTCAGCAAACACAGAACTGGTAGGTTTTACTGAAAAGTTAAACAGGCATGTGTACAAACTGTTGACTGGAATCCAAGCCCAAGCAAAAAACAATCTACAACAAATACCAAGGACTACTTAACAGCCCCTTTCTTATTTACACATTTAACTTTTTTCCTTATAAGGTTTTACATGCTATGAATTTCGAAGTCCTCTACTGTTCAGATATAGGAGGGACACAAACACACATCATAAAGTACATTAAAATTCTAAAGAGATTGAATTTATGTTTGTTACTAGTCAGGTAGCATTTCTGTATGTCCGTGCCCTTGCTACTGACTGAAGCTATTTTATTTGTATGCCATCATTAATCTTGGCTGTATGTTTTCACAATTTGGGTAAACAGTTCATTTGCATCAAATTTACAATATTAATGAGATGGAAAATTTACTTGAAACATAAATGATGTAAAAAACTAGAACAAAACCATGGTCTTATCACATTTGAAATCAGCAGACCAATTTAAATCTATTAAGCTAGAAGTGATGACGTGTTGCATTGAGATTTTGGTTTTATAACAGATCTTCTAAAACTAAAATGATGAAATATGTTAAACACTGGGGAGGAAAGAAAAAAATAGCTTGAAAATAATAAATTGGACTTTCTGCTTTGGAAATTTTGCTTATTTTTTAAAAAAAGATTTTTGAAACTAATATTGACTCTTAAACATCTCATTCTCCTTCCTAAAATGTTATAAATAATTACATGTATGAGCACTTGAAACATACCATAATTAAAGAAATATGATTAGGAGTTCCTTAAGATGGCACGAAACTAAGAAATAGAGCATAGGCTGAACTAGTATTTCTCAAAGGGTTCATTTTTGTTTTGTATAAGCTTCATCTTCACATGACAAATACTGAAAACCTTAGGGTTTTAGTCTAATCTAACACTGGCAGCATGTAGGAAGGTAATATCACAAAAGCTTCTCTATATCATTACACCTATGTGAAACTTGCCCACCTGTTGCTGGTGTAGGAAGGATGGGTCTCTTGGGCTTAGTCCCACATATCGATTGGCTTGGGATGAGCCTGAGGCTGTGTAAGCTGATTAAGGAAGAACAAAAATTATTGATAAAAATACCAACCTATCATAACTACTACCTTGTGCAGGTATAGTATAAATATGAGAGATCCAGAGTTATGATTTTGCATTATATAGGATGTGTCTGTGGTTTTCCTTTATTTAAGAGAAAGCAAAAGAAAAATTGGACCAAATCTAGGAAAGCATGTATAAATTCCTATAAAAATCAATGGAAGCTGCATGTGTTAATCATAAAGATGCCTCTTATAAATAATAGTCCCTCCAACTAATTTTTTTTCAAGTTATCTCTTAACATATTTATTCGAAGGAATCACAACTCTTATTTCCATTATACCAATCTAAAGCACCTGTGAAATCACTGAAATTACAACGTTGAGAGAAAATATTAGGGCACACCTTATCTTCACTGCTGTAAAGGCCCTGCTTTCACAAAAAAAAAACCCCATGTACCCTGCTTTATACAGAAAATGTCGGATTTCACACATCTGTTGAGCAAAAAGGATTCTGTGAAATTCTAATGAGGAAAAATGGCTATTAAGTTTAAAATATTTGCCATAGTTGTCCTTTTTTGTTTGTAAGAGTTACTGTAAAACAGTATTCTGATTTGAGGAGTTCCAGGAAATATACTTTTACCATTATGTGGGAAAGTATTTTTCTTTTCTGAGCATTATCAGTTCTCTTAAATGAGTGTTTAACAAAGAAGCCTCACTATTAATTCCTTAACAATCCCATGTAAGTAGTTTGCATAAAGTGTTGCAATTTACATAAACTATTATTATATTTCCATTTTACAGAGTTACTGCACTAGATTTTATGAGACCATTTATGATTTGAAGTTTGGCTTCTTTGAGGCTTAATTTGAACGGTGACATATGCTGTACAGTGAACATCCAGCAGAAGTTGTTATAATCTGTCTCCTTGGTATTTGCTCTCTGATACTGGTGTTTCTTGGGTTTTTTTCTCCAGTAAATGTTACCTTTACATGCAGTGGCCAATGACAAAATTGTTTTGGAAGATTACTTCTCATGAAACTTGGGCATACTGTGCCTTAGATTTGATGTCACCAAGTAGCAAAATCCTTGATACCTTTTGATTACTCAGTTTGTGCAGATACTTTAAGGACATTGATCTCTCTTTTACATCCTCACTTTGGTACTACAAGTTAACCCCTCCTCACTGACATTAGAATTCTTACACTGAAGGCGGGCAGAGGCTCCAGCACGCAGCAGCTCCACTCAAAACCTGCTGGATTCTTCCTTCTTGGATTCTCAACCATCTCATGTCTAGTTTCTTGGCACTCTTGTCTTTGTGCTGTGGATCTCGGTGTACTACATCCTTTCTGCTCTTCACGTATTGGGGCCATCATAACATTTATGTTTGTAGGTTTTAGACAACGAAGGTTTGCATAAAAAGACAAATCGTAGATTTCACCCTAAAGGAGACAACTAAAATGAAAACTCTCAATCTCTGTTTCTTGGAATGTCTGCCAAGGACTCTCTGTAGGGTAGGGAAATGGGAGGAAGGTAATCTCTGAGGTGTTCTGTTAGTAAGATTTTAGTATGGTAGAGAGAGTGTGAGGTGCAAACATAATTGTACAGACAGCCACAATACTACAATGGAGAGAGCAGAACTGTGCTCTTACTGGTGTTTTCTACCTGGAATGCAACTGTTCTAATTGAATAACAGAAGTTCTGACAGTCTATTATATTATATTCATAATGCATTCTATGTTTAAAATTCAGCTGCCATAATATTTAAGGATACAGGATGCTTCTGAGGTTTTTGTGGAGAAAGGTGATGCAGTTGACAGAAAAAGCAATTTCTTTTAAAACTGTCATTAATAAAAATTAAGTTTTGTTCAATTTTTCATGATATGTTTTGGTTTGATTAGTGGAGGTTTTATAAAATGTCTTTTTTCAAAATTTTGTACTGTCCATTCTAATTGGAGCAGAGAGCAGCTGGAAAAAATAAGAAGAGGGGAACAGATTTTTCTGCTCCATCTTTAAATGAGAGAGAGGCTTTCTTAATTGAAAAAGACAGAATAATTTTTTAAGGAAGTTTATGCATTATAAATATTACAGTAAGTGCTTTATAAGGGAAAACTATGTTTAATCTTCTTAATTATCTCAATATTAGCAAAAGAAATAATAGAAGTAAATAGGTCAACAGTTCTCCACCATCAGTTACTGGATTTCCGAATTCCATGGGAAACACTGATTAGGATCAAACTATATATCCACATATCCATACAGGAAATCCTAGAGGGATTGAATAAACAAAATTCTACAAAAATTAACTTTTACTACAATGTTTGAATAGGCATAACTACAAAAGATCCAGTGGCCAAATAATTTCAGCGAAGAGGTCACTGGACATCAGTCATGTGCATTATCACTATAGCAGAATTCAAGGAAGCCAAATGGCTTGTCCATGGACCAAAGTACATACATGACATTAGCCAAAATGCTCTTCTACAAAATTTCATTTAGAACACTACTTTGGAACAAAATATCAATGTTGATTTTCATCAGGGTTAGTGTAATATTTTTTCAAAGAATTATGAAAACTTCCGGATATCAAGTCTTAAAGCTGATCCCTTTAACTCTGTGGAAATTAAAATGGATGAATTTCAAAACCAGAATTAAATGCTAATTTTTTATGATTGACTACAGTGTTTGTAAAATTAAAATGGATTCTGTAAAATCCAGCCTATTTTTTATGTTTCAATTAATGAAGGAAGAAAGTATTTTATAATTTCCAATTAATTTAATAAAAATTCAAAACAAGTATCTTTATTTGCACCTTTTTCATTTCAGAGGCAATGTGGTCATTGGGAGATGTGTGTAAGTAACAGATATTATGTTGAATATTGTTGTTCATTTTTTTGATACCTTTCTCACTTTAATTTTTACAGCTGTACAATTGAAAGAACATTTGGTTTTGCATTAGCATCAGACTAAGGAGGTTTATTATTTATTTGCTTCATCTACTCTGCATAGTGCCATTATTGCAAAAATATTACTATTTGTAATGACAAAAAGAAATTGTGTATCTAATGACCTAACTGTGAGTAATTAGCCTTTTCCCTTAGTGATGCAGATTTGTCCATTCCTAAATATATAAGAAAATGGAGAGCCTTTCTAAATCTTAACTGGTCATAGTAACATAAATAAATAGACATTCCCATGTAGTTTCATCTTTTCCAAAATAGCACTGCAAGTGTAGTTCTCCCTCATAACATGCTCTAAAGTTATTGACAGGTATATATAATCAAACTGTGATGATATAAAAGAAAAATTAATGATGCAATAATAGGCAAATAACTTTGTGTTTAACAGTCTAAAACTATGTTATGCAGAAAACAATAATGAAATCATAAACTCTTTTCTATTTTCTCTTCAGACAAAGCATATAAACTTAAGTATGGAGGAGGATATAGGTTTGGAAAATTCTTAATTCTATGTAATTTCAAAATCCTTTTTTGTATTTATATCAGTTTTATTCTGAGTTTTAATACTGAATTGCATTTCATTATATTTGTAGACTGACTTTAGTCCAAAAAATAGTTTTTACTTTTTGTGAAATTAGAGCTATCTACATTGTAAGATCTTCATAGTAAGCAACAATGAACCTAAATTCAGTGTTAACGTTTTAGATGACATAAAACACTTTGAAGGACCATTTTTATATTTCTCAGTTACACACTATTCTCAATAAATGTAAATATTAGTTTCAAGGCAAATGTATTTTTTAAAAAAGCATCTGTTTTGATATAGAGACATTTTGCTACCAACTGCATAACTCTAAAGAACTTGCTGTTTATCTTTTCTGATTTTTAAATGATTGATGTTTTCCTCCATTAGCATTCAGAACCAATGGATTGGATGAGATCCTCTTCAATCTTCTTTCCTGACTTACTGGCAGTGTATATCATAACAATTATTTACAATTAACTTGTAATAAAATCTCTTGATGTTACAATTTTCCATAGTTAGCATTGCTGTTCCATAGTTAGCACCAAACTCAAGATATGTTTCCTTTTCCTTTTTGTTTTATAGTCTGTTGTCATTCATGTTTTCTGCAACAGCAGTATTATTTATTCAATTCCTTTTTGTCTTTGAACTTTAACTTGTGTTCTGCTTGGTTTAATACTTTTTTATTTTTCACTTCTGTGGAATCACTAATTCACTTGTACACCTTCTGAAGCTCTATTCCTGATACCACTGGTGGAGTCAGTGACCCTTACTACCTGAAAGCATTATATTTGTACTTCTAGTGCATGTGCTTTGATACAATCTGTTTCTGTGATATCAAGAAAGAAAAGAATTGTGACTTACTTATGTGACATATCCAGGTTGCTGCCAGCAAATCCATACTGAACCCTAACACAATCATGGCATCAGACACCATGAATACCTGTTCACCAGTTTATTTTCCTTATCTTCTTATCTTCTACATCTTCTTATATGATGCCAATCCTTTAGTGTGCTTCCCTACATATTTTTTTAACAGGAGCTATTGAAGGGAATTATAAAAACCTTGACATTCATCTCATACCAGTTCAAGACCTAGGAACTTTCCAGTCTCCTCCATTTCTTTTGAGTTCAACTATACCTAGTGTGTAAGTGCTTTGCAGTAGATGCAGTGCAATATTCTGGCGTTGCAAAATGAAAACCGAAAATATCCATTTGCTTCCTAAAGATCTTGACTATTGCTTGTCTCCTGCTGAACATCTGTGATCATGACAGATCAGAAAAGTGAAGTTGAGACAAAATTCTAGTCATAGAGAAAGCTTTTCCCCATCCTTGATTTTTTAAATAAGAAAAACTTATTTGTCTCCTATCCACAACAAAATTCGTTAGTTGTCAGGCAGCACTATTAAGGTGCATTTCTATTCAGCAAGGTGGGGACAAATATTTCAAAATTTTAATGGACATGAGATATATATTCAAGTCTTATATTCTAAAATATAGCTTGTTCTTCCAGTTCAGAGCTTCTTTAAATGCAGCTATTGATGGATCTGATGATGAAGGATATGCAGAAATCTCTGGAGTTTCATTGAAACCTTTAGAAGAAGAATTCCAGAACAGACAGTTCTTGACTTGCAAAGAGACTGGACTCCACAAAGCAAAAGTTTCCCTCCTGTAATCAGAGTTTCTTGATTGCTAATAAAGATAAGACTAAAAATGCATAATCAGTTGTGAGATCTATTCAGATTTTTCTTCAGCAGGAATCAATTTAATACACTGCTATTTAGCTGGAGCCATTTATGGTTCTTTTATAGGTGTTTTGGTCACAGGTTGTCACGAAAATTCTGTCAGTAGTAGCAAGCAGATCATCATAAGGCAGACTGTAGATGTGTTTCTGGCTCTGTTTTACAATTTGGAGGTAGACACCCACATTGGGAAGAACTCAATTAGATGCTAATTTCTTTTTTTTCACATCTGAACAATCAGGGTCACTACATACCCTTTAGAGTGTTTCCTGGCCTTGCAACTGGTTTTGATGTCTCCAAAACTATTGTCTTAATTTCCAGGACTCTAAAGAAGGTTCAAGTGGGGTAAAATGAAATATTTTTAGTACTTCAGATGTTTGCATTGTTTTATTTTTTCACATCTTCTGCACCAATGAAATCATGTCTAAAGGGTACATTAACATAAAATAATCTTAGACCATTCAGATTTTATTCTATAACCATGGATTCCTTTTATTGTCAATACAATTTTATTCATAGCCAAAAAATTACTTTGGAGAGGTCAATAATGTTTCATATATCAGAAAGAGTGTCTATGGAGAAAAGCATTTTCCAGCTTTGGCTGATATGAAGAATTGTATATTATTGTATAGTATTATATACTATTTATTTTGGAATTCTTGTAATGTTAAAGCAGACAGGTCTGTGCTTATATTTTCCTATATTATTTTAGCAGCATTTTGATCATTATTGTTTTACAAGCATTTATTATTAGCATAACTTAACCTCCACATAACTTCTTTCGCAAATATTTAGTGCATATCTGGATTTATTCCCCATATTAATTCTCCATTTGAGTCCTTATAAGAATTAAACTTGGGGTTTTTCACCTTTTGGAATTGCTGTTTGAATTATTGTGTATTCAACGTGTCCTAGTTACAGCAGCCAGGACCAATTCATCACTGTGTGGGTGTAACCAAAACTGTGTATTCTATCGCCTCTATGACATTT
>JAOXXN010000368.1:2585947-2603489 GCA_026770055.1 Myrmophylax atrothorax
AAACCTTATCTTAAATGATTTAAATGCCCTGATTTCACAAAAAAAAAAACCCAACCCCCAAAAAAAAAAGAACAAACACACACACACACCAAAAAAAAAACCCACACAAACACAAAAAAACACCCTGTAAAAGAGCAACAAAAATAAGAAAAAGTTTGGTTTACTTGTGTGGCGTGAAAAGAATCTTTATAGCCTTTGGAAATTGGATATAATCTGATTAGCTTTTTCATGAGAAAGGGGCTAATTCTTACTGTGCAATATTACAGTAAATATTTAACTCTCCCATACATCAGGAAACAATGTTTTCCCAAGGGAAAAATTAAAAGAAGTCTCTCGCTGTCTGTTACAGAAGAATGAAGAAACCCATTTCTGAGGAGAAAGGGAATGACAAGTGATGCTGGGGTTAGCTACAGGCTATTAATCATTTACCTGTAGGACACATTCCTGTTTGGTCTCTGCCAGCAATCCCTAAAAACCATTCCCCTCTCATGGCTTTTAGTGGCACTTATCTAGTTACTTAGGTGGTGTTACTCGAATTCCTGGTGTAGAGATGTCCACACTACAATTTGTAGCATCAGAGCTTAGAAACTTGCTGGGAAAATAACAAAAACTTAGTAGCCAAACCACCAAAAATGGATACAAGGATACCAGTGAGAAGCTAGATGGGAGTGCTTACTGAATTGGCCTTTACTATTAAAGTCACACAAAAAATACAAGCAAGCCAAATGCATTACTGAAAAAAAAAAGAAAAAGCGCAGCTATATGTAGTTAACAGGCTTTACTGAAAAACTGTCATAAAAATTTAACTATTAAAGTTATTAGAAGGAAATTATGGTGGAGGCAACAGGGTTCCCCAATTATTATTAAAGCCTGCTTTTCTTATTCAAAACAGTTCAGTTATTGAACTTCAGAATGAAAAGGAGTGCTAATTATTTGCCAGTTAATTCTCATCAGACTGAATAATCATAAAAATTTGTTGGCCAAGCATAAGTTATATAATATACATCTATACCTATTTTGAACCAATCAATCAATTATTACAAATAAAAGTAAAACTATGCAATAATTTGCATTCAGTATTTTCAGAGCTGATTTTCCCTTTAAGTTAGCTCTCTCTGTGATGTGTCTGTTCTGACTGATAACACAGTTTATGTGTATTCATATATGTATTCACAATTTATATATCAGCAGGACGTGATCCCTCATTTTTTCTATTTTCTTCAACAAGTTATATTTCTTCATTTTCTTTGCTCATACAGTAACCAATCCAGTTTCAAAAGGCTTTACCAAGCAGACAAACTACTGCAATGCTCTGAAAATCATAACATCCTGAGCCTGTAGCATTTATACATGATCTCATATGCTGTACTGGCACATTCCAATAAAATTTGCACATAGGAATTTTTCTACTATAATTTATGTGCTCTAGTGACAAGAAGTTACTTGCAGGCTGCTGTGGAAGCATGAGGAGGCCTTCCTTCAACTATCTAAGCCAAGATGTTCTAAGGTTCAATGGGAATCATCCACCCAAGTTCCCAAGAATTGCACAAGAAATGGAATGATGATTTAATTGGAAAATATAGTCCAAAATGTTCTCTTAGTAGTAAGGCAATGAACAGATTAGGTATTCTTTCCTGTAATGATAAATATTAAGTTCAGATTACCAGAAAACATCCCAACATAGTTCTGGAATTTTGTGTGTTGTGTTTACCATTCATATCACAAACCCTGACCTCATCTGACACAGATATGTAGGCCAAGCAAAATCATGATAAACAGCAAGCAGAAAGAAACCATCAATACTTGAAACTCTACATGAACTCAATTTTCTCAGTTTTGTGTTCTGGTCCAAATGTTTAGAGCAACAGCTCTAGTTAGTTTGCTTCTAAAACTAACTTTTCTGAAAAGGTGCAAGAACTGTACCACAAACCACCAAAGGGGCTACTCTACCACCTCTTAACAAAACTACTATACTGAAAGAACAGCTAAAATGCTTCAAAAAATGTATCCATAAAATTATTTGTTTATACTTAAACAGGTCCAAAAGTTACTACTGTCCTTCCATAATAGTACTTAACCACTTTTTCTCTTTTACAATTGTGACCACTCCTATGCACGAGTCTCATGTAAGCTTAAGATTCTAATGAAAATATTTAAAGGAGTGTAACACCTCAAAAGCATACAATTTATGGTCTCCATTAATAACTGAACAAAAATTATGGACTGAATTTGCAGTTCAAATATTAAATAGGTCTAGAAAATAATTTTGACGTAACAGACCCTAAAGAGTTTAATATTTTTAAAGACTAGTACTTTTTTTCCCAAAGTGTCTACTAAATATCTTCATGACTGATAAACACTGGCCATCTAAAGTCCAAATAAAAGTTCATGGACAAGAGAAATGCAGAACACAGTTAAAATGCAATATTCTGCATAGCTGAACATGAGTATTTGGAAGAGAAGATATTAGCCTAGATATAGTAACACCTTTGTTCCTATTTCCAAAACCACAAATCCATTGAAGATAATAGGATAAATAACATGGTACTAAGTGTATTAAAAAGCTTGAACATTGAAGACAGAGTTTGTTATTTTCTATTAAAAATCCAAACAAAAAACAACAACAAAAAAAACCAAAAAAAAAAAAAAAGAAAGAAAAAAAACCAAATAGTGGATCTACCATTCCTTGGATCAATGAAAAGGAACAAAAATTTTCTTTTGCCACAGCAGGTTTTTTACTAAAAGCGACACAACCTATATTAATATGCAATTGTCATAGCTCGGATCCAGTATGTGTTGTAACAAGGCTCTATTTCTGTGGGAAAGTTCATCGAGGAGCTAATTATCCAGTCTCTGTTTGGAATGCTATCTGTAGGTCATTGTAAAACCTTGCTGTCTGGGTGTGCTTCTCAGTGTCTTAGCAATGTCCACCTCAGTTAAACAAACACATTTTCTTTCCCTTGAACAGTGGTTACATATTCAGTTTTTCACTTTTGTGGTCATGTCACAAACTCTGGTTCATGTAACATGATCCATTTGTTGAAATTCGGAAAACCTTTGCAGTAGGATCACTTTTGCTCTCCATGTGAAATGAGCACCCACTTGGTCAAATAGTAGGAAAAGGCGCCTTTTTCTGGCCTCAGTTTGAAATAATATCCAATCTTTGATGGACAATTTTGTTTCCTAAAGAAATACTTACTGGTTGCTGTAGGTGAAGATGCCTCACCTTCAGTGGATGTAGTGATGGGTTTAGTATCTGTCATGGTCAGGGTCACAGGTCGCACCGCACTGTGATGGGGAGAGGGTGCCAAAACTGGAGTAAAATGGCCAGGCACTTTCCCTACTACTTGACCACTGCTGTTGGGCTACAAAAGAAAACCAAAAGAATTCCTGGTGAAATATATACATTGTATTTAAGGAACCTACCTACTTATCTTAGGGTTTTCCAAAATGCCCATCCTTTTAGTACCTGCATTTTGGAATGCACTCTTCTAGCAATGCCATGAATTTCTATGAGCTATTTGTCATCAGGGAGGTCTCTTCTCAGATAGTTAGTACACGCTTAAGTAGCAGAACTTTCTGGCCAGCTTTCCTTCTTTCTGGATGCAGCATGCATCAGACTGTTTCAAAATATATTTGCTGTTCATGCAGTGCCTGTGAACCGAAATCCCATGATAGCAGGAGAAAACTGGCCAGGCAGGGGTCCTAATGTATGAAGTATTAAGAGCAAATGACTGATGCGAAACCCCTGTTTTCACACGCCTTACTACTCTGGCTTGGAAGACAACCAAGACCTGACCACAGCTGTCCAGAGATTACTCATGCTGGAAGGCTAACTAATAATTCACATGCTTGGGAGTAGGGTAGAGGATTTGGATGTGATGCACTATAATGCATGCATCATAACATCTGGCCAAAGGCAGCTTACCAAAAACACAGAAGTGTTTCATAATGGGAACTTTGCAAGTCAAGAGCATAATAAATAATGACACTTCTTTCATAGATACAAGAGGTAGTCTGCATATGACCTTACGGTGCAGGTCATAATATGCTACTTTCTACATGTAGACACATTTGAATTTGGCAGAATTGACTGGTAAGTGTATATGTTTATTCAGTGTTTAAACATGCCTTAGACATTCTGCAATACTATGGATACTCCAAAGGTAAATAACTTGCAATAAAAATCAACAAGTAGTAAGTAGTTTTTTCAACAGTGTTTGGTAACTTCTGTCTTAAACTGATTGTGTACTCTATGAATCACAAGTATTTTAAAACAGCCATACAAATTATTAAATACTAGAAATCTTCTTATCAGAAGGATTTTGTCAAATTTACGATAACGGTATGGACTGATAAAGGACTCAATTCAACTGATTTAAGGAAAAGTTAAAAGAGGTAAGCATGGCTATGGTAATGAAATAATTACTGGACTGAGACAATTGCTGCAAGGATGTGAGGAGTACAAACACATAGAAGAGGAAGGAACTATCTGGAAATACAGGAATACATACTTGGGATAATGGAATGAAACTGAGAGGGAAGAAACTTAAACTACTAGCATGAGAAACATCCTTGTAGTATGATCTACTAGACTTTGTAAATGTACCCGAGGGAGAGTCTTGTATAGGACATCTAAAACTAAGCTGGAACAAAACACTAGAAAATATCAGTGCAAATGGAAAGCAATCCAGGGTCCATAGGCACTCTGAACAGCCAGCAGACTATTTCCCTCTCTAAAATCACAAGCCTTACAATGAAAAATAACAGTACAAATGCACACTAATAAAAAGTAGCCAACAAACTACCCCTCTAAATGAGAATAAGTCAATCCCTAAACGTAACTGTTGTCAGTAAGACCTGCTTTCTATGTTGGATTGGATATTTACTATGTTCCTAGGAAACCATCTGCAGAGGCAAGCCCTCTCTTCTGTCCTGGCATTCCAGATGTCCACGCAGACTGCTAGAGAAAATACCACCTCTCAGTTGGATCTGGTAGCTCCTAGGCGGAGTCACTGACCTGCAACCACAGGGCTACCTTAGGAGCCTTAGCTTATGTTGTGTGCTAACATCACAAAACCAGGTGAGAATCCATTACGAAAGCAATCAACTTTTATTACAAACTAAGAAATGAGATGTCATGGAGTGTATGGATTGAAACAGACAGTATCATCAACTTACAAATGCAGCTGTCTCCAAAGATAGACTTGAAGATATTAGAATAAATTAGAAGGACACAGCAGGAGACCAGGAAGACTTACAGCAATGTATCACCTTATACAGTCCCGTAGTGATGCCAGTCAACAGGAAACCAATGGCTCACATGGACTCCAGCTTAGTCTTTGTCCATACCAACCAAATGAGCAAACCCTTCTCCTGTTCAGTTATAAGACAAAGATTATACTTATACCCTATTTTCTTGTAAACCAAGTTTCATCCTGTGTGATACATAACAGCAGTGCAGTACATCACCCCACTTCACCCAAATAGAAGGTGAAATCCTATCTTTGTTGCCATTCATGGGGAATTTGCTAGTAATTTCAGCAAATGCAGTTTGTGACCCCTCCACCATGTTTCTTTTCTTTTTTTCCTTCCCGTTTTTTCTTAAATGGTAGGCATTTTTCTATATCTGTCTCACACGAAAAAACTGTGCAGCTGCAATCCAATGAAACTGACACAAACCCAAAACTTCTAAAGTAAGAAAATGGAAAATTTGTTGCTTCAGTAAGTTTAATTCTTACAGTTCCAAGATTTCAGATTCTGTACATTAGATTTCAAATGCATCTGCAATCTGTCTCTTAAAAATTTTATTTCATATTGTCACATTCCCCCAAGTATATTGTGACTGCCATTTATGATTTAGTCTGCTTTTATTTTTGCAATCTCTAATGCCTATTCTTCTCCTTTTTCCAGTACTTTGCCTTTGTTCTCATATTTTTAACAGAACATATGTTTTAAGCAGTAATGTCAAATAGCGTATATTGCAATACCTGTTCAGGTGTTACTGCACAGCAAAAAGGATAACCCAAGAAAGGATAAATACATAGAAGACATAGCTTAGTATATTATATCTAAAAACCCAATCAAACAAACAAACAAACAAAACAAACCCTAGTTTATTCTCTCACAGTGAAAGTTTCCTGTATTTAAATTTTTAACTAATAAAATTTGTAGGTAACCATATGCCTAATAGGACTTTTAGAAATACGATTCTTTTTCAAAAATGTTAGCTGTCGTTGAGAATTGAACTAAGGTCCTCCATTTGATAAAGCTTGTCATAGGAAAATGTATATATGAAAGTTCCTTAAAACTTCAGTGGTTTTCCTAGGTGTACTACATTTGAAAAGAGTTTATGAAAAACACTCATGCTCTTCCAAATTCCGTTACAGGTATGTCACTCCTAAGAAGCCTTCACAAAATACTTACAGTGAACAACAGAGAACCTGTTAACCAAACTGATATTTAAGTTACCATAATTAGTTTGCAGTAAAAGAACATAAAAGTAGTCCTAATAAACAGATCATATCATTATCTCAGAGTCATTGCTTTGGCCTGTCTTCAGAATTGACACTGATAGTGTTGCATCAGTTTATATTCAATTCACACTTCTATGGTTATCTTTGGAAACAACAGAGCTAAAAGCTTTTGAAATGAAGGTCTAGATTCTGGACTGTGGTAGTTAATAGCAGTACAAGTTCATGAACACTGGCTGTTTCAGATGTCTTAAGTTCTCTGATCTACCTTAAGTTTTTAGTCCAAGGAGGGAAATGCTCTAGTCAGAAACAATCCCCTCATAATCTTATTGAAAACTGGCAGCCAGAAATAATTTCTGTGATTTTTCTCCTTTTAACTTTTACAGTTATGTCAAAAGATATTTTGGCATGGAAACTACATATCTATTTGGACAGTATCTACTTGAATTGCAAGTCCAGAAATATCCAGTACATTATTTAATACAAATTAATTTTGTCTTTATATAAGAATAAGTTCTAGGTTCTAGTTCCAGTTTTCCTTGAAGAGATTCTTACAGACAAATGCATGAAAATTTAACTGTTACCAGAAAACAGGACATCAATATGTCTGTTGATGGATTCATGGAAAGGTAATGCCTGAGTCATAAACCTCAAGCAAATTCCACGGATGCAGCTGTGTTAGATAAACAAGCTGTGCATTTGAAAATTGGAGAAGAAAAGAAGGAAACACTATGGCAATCTGGCAAATTTAGCCCTAATTTATGCAGGAATATATTTTTCTGCCACTGGATTAGGGGCTAATTTGATTTTCATATGTGTTATATTTTTCATTTTTTTTAATTCCATACCATCTGTAATGGCCACAGATTAATTCATTCATCTACCCAAAGCCACAGATGACTTGTATTTGCTGTAATAGCTGTAACATAACTCAGAATATCAAACTGTTCCTATCCAATGTTGAGCATTGCACATACTTTCAGTTAATCCTCAAGTCTGAAGTCTGAGCAGAAGCCTGTAACTGACATAAATATGGACTTTCCTAAAGTCAGGTTCAATATACCCTTTGTGTCAGCTGGGATTTTACTATCATATTTATAAACAGTAATTAATCTCCTTTTGGACTTCTGTTCAACTATATGCCCAAATACCAGCATATTTACCTTCAGGTACTCAGTTACATTTCAGGACAGTTCTTTGTCATATAGATCACTACTTCCAGTGTTACAAAAGTCCTTCTAATGCCATAATGAAATGGCAACCACTAACATCTACAGATGGGATATCTAAACATAACAGAAATTTGACATACCTATTAAATAATACACATAGAACACTTATTACTTAATTTTTCAAATATATTTGGTGTCTAAACTTGCACTTTTTTGGTTGTTTTGCAAAATAATTTAATTACAACTCAAAAATCCTAATAAAATAAATTAAATTTCCTTAAATTTAATTTAAATTAAATTAAATTTTAATTTAATAAATTAAATCAAATTTCCTTTGGAATCTTAAATGCAAGGCATCTTCAAATAAATAATTAACTAAGACCAGAAATAATTTTAATCTGTGCATGTCCTAGATAAAGCTACATATGATACTATGTTGAGTGTTTCAGAAAGAAGTTTCAGAGCTTAATAAAAAACTGCATTATTCCATCTAACTACTATACCTGAAGAATAATATATTTGCATCTCAAACCACAGGTTTTTAATAGAAATTCTGTGTTTCACAAGAAGAGTACCTTGTTATAGCCAGGTGATCAAATGGATACAGTGTATTTAGAAACACCCTGTCACCCATTTCCCCTTAACAACTCCAGTCACTTGTAATGGAAAAGTTCAGATACTATGGTGAAGAATATCGCTGCAAAACCCTATGCAGTGTGGTTTTGAGACCACTGATTGAATTAATTTTGTTGATGGAGTTACAGAAAATTCAATTCTGCACATTTTGGTCCCATGCTCCCATACCAAATATCTTACTTTAACATTTGTCTACTAGACACATGTTAACCTGGAGATCATAGTTCACAGATCATAGTATGAGACCGTCATGGGTCTGTGAGCCCATGACATTGTGCTCTGTGGTATCCACAGAGGGTGACGGATGTTTCAGAAAATCTACAAGTAAAAGAAACTGGAAGAAGTATCTTTCATTTTTTCTAACTCCCCCCCTCTCCTTTTTGCCTTAGGCACCCTAATGCTACATCACCTGTATAAATCTAATGGAATGTCATTGTCCCACTGCAGACAGCTCAATGGTATAACAGGGAATTTTGTGTGTGGAACACATGTGCACAAGTTATCACCTATCTGAGTAATAATAATAATAATTCCTTTGAGACTCTGCTAAACATAAGTGAATGGCATTATTTTAGAGTAGCTGTAGAAGGTATTGAAGGGCAGTTGCCCCTCAGGCTGAACCTGGTGGATTCCAGAAAACGTTTGCTTAACAAGAAGCAAGATTATATAGGTTTCCTTTCCGCTATTGAACATTATGGTAGCAACAGAAATGTATTTTGCATTATTATAATGTCCCTTATGAGTTTTCATAAGTATGAATCTCCGTAGTTTCCACAGTAGGAGTCTGAGTAACTCATTGTGACACCACGTCTTAGACAGACCTCACCCTGAGATGTCATATGAAAGCTTCATGAAGTGTGACAAGCAGCTACCTGTCTGCTCAAGGGATTAGCTTTAGAAAAAAAAACATGTTGTGGCCAGTTCTTGGCTGACAACATCCCTTCTGTACTACTTTCTATAAGAAATCAAGTTGCTGACTTTGATCTGTTAAGCCCTTAGTGTCATACATTTGAGAAAGCCTTGATGAAACGCTGCTGAAACTGAGAGCAGCAGAATTTCAGCAATCCATGTTCAGACATGGATACCATAACACAATCTGGAGTCCTCCATCTTGAAGCACAATTTTACTGAGCTCATAAAATCTGAGTTATTTGTCAACAGGTAGAGCACAAGAAAATAGCCAGCTTTCTTTGTACATTTCCCTTAACAACAGGGTAAGTTTGTGTGACAGAAGCATGGGAAAGGAAATCTCTCTCTAGATAAATATTCAGAAGGTATCTTTATGTTACATGGTATTTCATGCACTCTGTAGACTTATAACCATACATTTAGAGCAGACTAAATGCAAAGTAATCAGTTACAACTGCAATTAATCTAAAAATGACTTCCCAATAGGCAGCATTAAGCTAGGACTATCTCGTTCTCTGCCTCCCAATCACTATTTAAAACTGCATATTGCCTTATTTAATCTTCAGTAATTTCTTAAATATTACAAGGAAAGACTTGCCCAAGAAGCTGAATATTATTAAATGTCAACAAGTAAAGGTGCTAGCTATACCAAAGAAACCACATGCACACAGTATTGCTTTTTTTGGCTTATTCTGCTAGTACTCTCCCAAGAACCAACAGGAAATCCTTTGACCAACCCAAACAGAGCCTCAAAAGATTCCCTTCTCAATGTTAAATGACTGTAGTTACTGTATCAAAGGATGACAAAACATCTGCCTGGTGTTCCTGAAGAGTGTGCCTGTCTTTCACTGAACAAAATCTTGAATATCTCAATCAGTTATGAGCGAAAAATAACTGGCCTCATTTCCAGAATCAACTTTTCTCCAGCACTTGAGAAATTACCGTCCTCAAAGACAAAACCAATAAAAAGACAAAGCTGTAAACTAGCCCACATTGCAACAAAGTATGTTTTGTCAGATAGAGGAATTTTAGTCAATATGTAGATAGCAGTTTACTCAGACTGTAGGCCACCATGTATGTAAGCCATTTATTGTAAGAGGAAAAGGGTCCAATATTTAACTCCCACAAAGTGGAGTCAGTTCTGCCATATCAGTGAAAATTGCATATGTCATCAAAAATACCACAATGTTTAATCTAAGGTTACATGTAAATTGTGTTCTTAAAACCCATACTCAAGGACCTTGAAAGATTGTCTATTTCTGTTTGTTTGGTTCAGTTAGAAAAAACTTCTCACTGCTTCCAGGATATTCTTCATCAGCATTCACCTCAACTGTTTACTTTACTGTCATTTCCTTCATCACACTCGCTGATCCTTCTTCTGTGATTCACCACACCTCAATCAGGAAATATTTCCATTTAACTCAATGGTGCATTAAGTTTAGAGCTTTTGGGTTTGATTTCAGCCACACAAGTGGTGTTGTGATTGGCAATTTACTCAGGCCCATGGGAAGCCTTATTTCGATTATATATACATATATATATATATCTGTATGGAGATACATATATGTATGTGTATATACATATATATATGAATATGTATGATATGGATATGTATGTATATATATGTATGTATATGTATATATAACTGATTCATATGCTCTTTAGTATTAATTCATTTCAAGTGTGTACATATTTGTTTGTGTGTGTGTGTGTGTGTGTGTGCACATGTTTGTAGACACAGAGGTAATACTCTAGGATTAAAAGATTTACCCATCTGGAATCATTCAAAAAGGAAATACACACTTGAAATTTGTGGTAGCTTTGAAAACCTCAGCACATAGGTGTATAAGACAAATATCAATAAATTAATTTTTGCTGAAACTTATAGTAAGTAACTAGTATCAGCTGGAGATACCTGCACCCCATCATAATACAGATGCATACTCACACCCACAACCACAATCAGTAGCATGAATGCACAGATAAGAAGAAAAGTTTAGAAATAAGTATACTGAAAAGGGCTCAGATGAAATTCTTAATCAAAATCCTGGGAATTTTTCAGATTACTTGCTGGAGACAAGTCCATCTCTTTATCTAAGAAGGTTCATTTCTGTGCAGTATACGTTTGTTTATTCTCCAGATTGAGCAGGGGATGAAAAGTAGATATTCATAAAGCTGATAGCCACAGCTCCCTTTTGTTTGGAATCATCCATTGTTGAACCATTTTTCACTGCAGCCAAAGGGCCTGTCTGAACTTCCTGACTGTTCATCACACGTAATTTGGAGCATTTAACATTATGTCAAGAAAATTGCCCTCTGCTTCCCACCATGGAAACCTATGAGAGTTCTATATCTTTAAACTAATTTTCCTTAAAGTATTCCATTGAATAGCATGACTGTCTCACTATAATCATGGCAGCAGTAATGTAATTAATCTCAAAATTGCTGTGGACATACAAGGCCTGTTGTAACAATCTAAATTAGCGTATTACTGAAAGATGTTGGGGAGGAACAGTTCATTTTAGGTAAATGCTCCCAGGGTATCCATACCTTCTATTTCTGCAGATGAAATTAAAACTATCATCATAGTTCTCCTTTTGAAATCCAAATGCGTATATTTGGAGGTGGGAAAGTATAATTAAATTTGATGTGGTATTCCTATAGATGCAGTTTTGCATTTTATAATAATTAAATCTCTTTGAATAAAAATTCATGTTTTATTTAGAAAAGAAAAACTGGTTTGGCTCAAAGCATGCCATTCTTTCAGAACAATTCCGTTTTGTCACTGAAGCGTCACAGACAGTTGATTCTTTTCCTAAGCAAAAAATTAATGCTGCTGTTTTACTCTTTGTACAGCCAAACTTTGAGTGTTCTATTTAGGGATATTTTGATTGGGCATGCAGCTACTCCATGCACAGCAAATATCAGAGGCAAACTCTAAGGAATTAGATTTTTAAAAGATTCCACTAATAATGGTGATTGATGATAATAAAATGTGGTGAATAGCTGATGTGGGTGCCTGAAATTGCATACTTAGTGTTATTTATCCCATCTTCTCTTCTCAGGAACTAAACCAAACTTCAAATGAAATAAAAAAAACCCATATCCCTAGTATAAGGTTAGGAAAGGTGATAAAAGCAGTACATTTAGGCCAGTTAGGCCCATTATTGCCCATGGTATCACAACAAAAGAATAAGAAGTGTTTTCAGTTTTACTCTGAAAAACATCAGCAGACTAAAATTTTATGGTTTAAGGTTTAAAGATTTTTCTTTTAACCAGAATTAAGGGAAGAGACTTGAGCAAAATGTTTAAAGATCAATGAATAGACTCTCCAATGTTAAAATTGAAAGCACATTTTTCAACTATCTGAAAGAAAGTTACGTATTTCATTTAGATGCTGTATTTTTTTCAGTAATGATCTAAAGCAGAATGCAGAGCAATCCTGAGAGATTATCACCTAATCTGCTCTTTTAACATATATAAGAAATCAAAATGTAAGTAAAACAAGCACTGAATAATTAAAGAAATGGATAACAGTATGGGCCTGATTTAATTTGCATAATTTTTTCCCTTAATAGTGCCTAATTAAGACATCAGTTTAAAAAAGAGAAAAAACCAACAGAACTCTGAGATTTTCCACACTGAATTAACGCTAAGGATTTTTAATGGGTGTCTTAATTAGACTTTGTTATTCATGGAAATTTTACAGAAATTAAAATCAGGTCCTGTACGCAACAATCCCAGCTGAGTCTCAGCAAAAAATGCTATATGGGACTGAAAGACTTTTAATCCATGTGCAATTTGTATTCTAAAGTCAACATACTTCATGTTCACTTTTTGGTTTAATTTGCATTAATATTGTAATGAACAAAAAACACATAGTTAGGATTTCTCCCTTCAAAGTAAATTTTGATTCTTTGGACCCACTCTTATTTTTTTTCCCCCAATTAAACACACAAAAAGTCATGCAGCTAGACCAGGGAATTAGCCCATGGGGACAAGAGACACCATGATCTTCTGCAAACCCAAAGAGTCTGTATCTTCTGTTATTCAACATAAAAAGTTTGATTCAGTCTCAAGCGCTGTTGCTGTAGCGTTCAAAATGAATGCTGAGAGGCCTGTCATTATTGGTGAAGAAAAAAACCAAACCAAAAACAAAAACAAAAACCCCAAAGCAAACAAATGAAGCTCAAACCAAAATGCTATGATAGCAACCCCTTCATCTCTGATAAGACAGTCCTTCCAAAGAATCCTAACTCTTAGGAGCAGAAAAACCATTGTCTCTTCAGTTTACATTCCCAAGGCTCTTCCAAAAAACATGGTAAAGCACAAGAAACAAGGCTCCACAAGAGCCTTTCAGATAAGGCATCAAAACTAAATAACAGCCTGAGCAGCAAAGATTACATTACACTGACATTGGAAATACTCCAGGTATTGACAGACCAAGTCTCAACTGCAGTTCATCCTATAGCACAGATCATATGCTAACACTGTGTGTTGATGCTGTCGTGAAAAGTAGTTTTGCAAAAAGTCCTTCACAAATTACTTCACTAATGAAAAACCTGTTAATTTCCTAAATCAGACACAAGTCTGAATCACTACAGCTGCCAGCAACACATCTGCTACTGCATGTTCTCTGCGAAAAGGAAGGAAAAAAGAATTTGTGTGTCAGTACTGTGCTCAATATGCAAAGAAATTTCAAGTTCTTATGGAACAAGGCAAGCATTACCTTACCAGAGTTTATTTTCATTACCAGTCTATAAATATACCCATGTACAATTGTGTGCTTGGGCATACATATGTATCAGTGCACTCTTCGCTGCATCCTGCAGGAGCTTGGCCTGTGGTGGGCCTGCATGAACAGAGGCACCAAGCCTGCAGGAGGGGCACAGGATCAGGACCTTCCCTGTTACTGTTGCCAAGACATTCAGTCAGTATTTTTCTTACTCTTGACAGAAGAAGAGCAAGTGCATATTGTTAACCTGCACTCTTCATCCAACCATGATGAATAGAAAAAGTTGTTGAATCACTTATATATGATCTCCCAGACTTCTCTGAGACCAGAATTGGAGAGATATCAGTCTAGATGCCCTGGAAGACACATATTCCTCATAGGACTTGTTTTGAAGGGTTTGCATTGTTTTACAGTACCTGGCTAGTCTGCGGGCTGGACGGGTCGTAAGAAGGTACATAATTCTTCAGAGTATCCTGAGGATTCAGGTGGGGAGGATATCTGATCGTTGGGTGAGAGAAGTAGCTAGATGGGGCAGGAGGGAGAATAGCTTGTGCTGGAAATGGCAGTGGTGAAGGTGGAGGTGGTGTTCTAGTTGAGATGACTGGAGAAGATAAAATAAAATTAAAATTACTTCGCATCTTGTTTCTTCTAAAATTCTTCACCTCTGTGTTACAGCAAGAAAAATAAAAAGTCAGTTATAAATCAATACACTACACTCCTGTTTTATGCCATTTTAATAGAAAAACTTACTGTTCCACCCCTCATATGATCCCAGGAAATGGAAAGTGCAACTTCTTCAAACATGTAAATACTTTTGTTCTGGTTTTGTGAGTTATGCCATAATATTTTTTCCATTCTTTCTTTAAAGAGTAATCAGTCTCTAGCAAAAAAGACATTTAAATTACAAAGTTTTCCCATCTGGACCCCAACTACACAAATCAAATATTTCACTTATAAACCCCACACTTTTATTCAAAGCACTCCAACACTGAAGGAAGTCACCAAACCCCAAGAAAAAGCTAGTGATTCCTCACTCATTGCACTCTGCCTTCCTCATCTGGGGACAGGGCAATATCTACTCAGCAATATTGCCATGAATATTTGCTGACCTTTACTAAAAACCTAAAGAACAGTCAACTTCAGAGCCTGGAAACCAGTTCATCCAATAAAATTATTTCTGACAAACAAGAAAGTATCAACCATATTTTTTTTTCTTTGCATTCTCCTTCTTTCCATCCACTACAAACAAACACTTCTCTAGCTATAGACTGTATGCAATGTCTAAACAACCAGCATTTGTTTCCATAGTGAAAGGAATGTAGTAGGTGTCCTTTTGTTGCCCAGTTTTCAGTCTGGAAGTGGAGATTTTCTTCCCCATCCTGCACAAGGGTTTCTACCCTCACTACACATCTAAAGAGTATCTATTTGGCAAATTAAATAGAGCTACTAAATTCAATTGAAATGGAGAAAACACAAGACAAGGTGTTTTCATTTTCATCAGTGGAAAAGTACAAAATCAAGTTTGTATAAGAAAGGGTTTTTATAAACTGCTCACTGTTCTCTACTGTATATGCACAAGCACACCAACAGTGCTTTTCTGGACCAATTTCACATCTCTGGGGTTTTACAGTTTAAGTTTTAAAGGATTTGCTGGTTTTTGGGCACTGGTCACTGACATAATAGCACAGCCTACAAAGACAAAAATGAAGTTTCTGAACAAGTAAATAGCTCATCTGCAAATTAGGTTATGACTCAAGCATGTATATTTGAAAATTTTACTCTAAAGTACATCTAATGATCCACACATAACTATAGGATCAAAAATTATTTCATTTCTGCAGATTCTTTTTAATCGCAGCCCACCAAGTTCAGTTTAAATAAAAAATGTTAGTTGCTGCTCTGGCATGTAGGAGTTGTGCAAAAAACCCCACAGATCAGCAGAAATCTATCCCTTCTATTTCACTCAACATCTCTGATGTGTGAGTATTCTGATCTATGTGCTTGAGTATTTGCTGGAAGAGAAAACCCTACAGAGACCAGAAGGAGCACAGGTTCATTTTCATAAAACAAAATAAGTGGACATTAAGGGGAAAATAGTCTTTACATTCTTTACACATGAAGGTAGTAGTGAGAACTTGAAATCGTGGAGAAATCATAAAAGAGAAACTTCTCAAAGCAGAACTACACGTGAAAGAACAGAAGAAAGTTTTTAAATCTGTTTTAATCCTCTAGTTACCCAGTTCTGCTCAAGAAAGTAAACCCTTTATACGTAGTTTGTAAGAAGACACGAGGAGATGCTGAGGGGACACTTCTGAGGACCTTGTTCTCAACTAAAAAAGCAAGTTTAGTCTCACCTCTAAAATTAAATGGACTATGATGCTGCAATTTCCCTGTCATTACTGATAAAGCCTCAAGATAACATGCATTCTGTCACCTTATCTCCTCCGTACTTTAAGTGAAATTTTAGTCAGATTTCATAAAACAGATGTTGAAAATACTTATCAGGACTCTATGACTTTAAACCAAGCAGTCAAAAGAAGCACTGATACTTATTTCATTGTGTCAGAAATTGTGACTTCTCTTGTGTATTAAATCTGACCTATTCTGCTATTTAAACACAACACAGTCATAGCAACAATAATAAAAAAGGATTTGGGTGAAAGGAGGGAGTTTTTTTCCTCTGTTTCTTCACACAGTGTACAGTTTATTTTATTCACTGGGTAATCCTGAATCCTTTTCAGTCACTTCCAGCAGTAAGATTACCTGAACAGTTTAATGAACATTGCTGCAAGGATATCTTAACTTTTTGTATTTTTACTATCATCAGTACTATAAATAGGATTAGGTCTGTAAGGAAGTCTGACAAAATGTATCACAATCTAATTACAGGAAAGGAGAACAGACCAAATGAACAGGGAGGTTTTTTCTTCCTCCTTCATAACCCTCACCACTGTGTGCAACTCCTGGGATTCCTGGGTGGTGATGCTGGGGAAAAGTGCTCAGTCTCGGCGAAGAATCCTGGGGAGAAGTAGGGCTAAACAAAGGCTTTTCAGGTTTCTTCATTGTAGGAGAAGACATATCTGTAACAGAAAAATATCATGAACGGCATTAGCACAGAAACCTGTCTCAGGACACGTTATTTTGTAGACTGAAGATATTTCTTGTTACTGTTCTTTCATAAATATTGTTTGGTGACTCAACTCCAGTATTACCAATAAAGTAATTTTAAATTATTGCTTTCAAACTCAAAAATTAATAATAATCCCCTAGTTGTTTTGTCTTGAAAAACAGAAACTACATTCCTTTCATACCAGACAAGTCAAACAGTAAAGAAATGTATGTCTTTAGAACTTTGCTAGGCACTTCTCAGCTCCCCAGAACATCACCAAATCATCTGTTCCTTCAACAGCCACTTAATTTTTATTGCATTTTTTAATGGAACACCTACACACAGGTGTATAGGGTAACTGCCATACACGTCAGTTTATGCTATTTATTATTGTGTTATTTCAAAAGGTATCCCTTACCCTTCCCCAAACCATAGTGATACAATGTAACCTCCCTAAGAACAAAGGATACTTTAAATTTTCTATGTCATATTTTTCATGTCTGAAGAA
>JAOXXN010000368.1:2603589-2642834 GCA_026770055.1 Myrmophylax atrothorax
TGTCTGAAGAAAGTACTTCCCACTTCTTCCTTGCAGTTTCCCTATCAACAAAAACATGTCACTATGTGAAGATAACACACTAGTTGTGACAAACATATGATTTCTACCATGAAAGTTCACTGATATTTCATAGAGCAAAATTACTGGATTCTTTCTGAAATTTAAATGAATTAAACAACATTTGTTGGGTTTTGGTCCAAATTATTTCAAAGTTAATTACAAAATTTTTATAGGACACACCAATATTGTAGTTGGGTTTGATTTCAAATCCATAGTACTAACTAATATTTAAAGCAAAGGTTAGTTCTTAAGCACTTTACTGGACAGGAGCCACGTTGCAGCTGACTTTCCTGCAATGGACTATGTGAAAGGGATTTTTGACACTTTTAGTATTGGCACACCATATTCTGCTGTTCTGGGGTGCGTGTAATCATCTCAGAAGTCATAGAAAGGCCTGGAAAATGTGAACATGCTATTGAAACCCAATTGGACCAATGATTTCTGAACTGGCTAAAGGTTAAGAGTTGTTTTTCATACTGAAATGAATACTTAGAGCAAGACCCATGAAACTGAGAGGCCACCTGTCTGCTCTGCCCCATCCTATTGTCAAGCCCTGCATAGTCTCTGTCACCAGACCCAGAGCAGACTCTGGCTATGAACCTTCACCAATCCCCCCGCTCTCCTCTTTGGTCCTTGCTACTAAGTCTCCTGGTTTCATGGATACCTTCCAAAGTTCACATCTTCAAGAATGCTGCTGAAAAAGGCTTTAGTTCAGCAAAGTCTTCAGTAAGAACAAAGAACTGCTTACAACAGAGCAGTTCAGCACTCATTCTGTTTTAACAGATGTCAAAGGTTGTTATTATGAATTTATTATACTGATCAGTTGCAATCTAATGTTATCAAAAACACTGAGTAGTGACAGAGGCACCTCTAGTTGTCTTTACAAATTTGGGAAATCAATTTTTTTTAAGAAGAAGAAAATGGAAGGGTATGTTGTTTCTTTGAAGAGCTCAGTAGGAAAAATAAAAAAACTTGGCAAATCCTTACAGCTCTGTTGGATATATTCTGCTAAGCTTACAAATACTTATTTAAATTGCAAGACTGATTTTTTTTTTTAAGTTGAGCTTTGCACAGGCCAATTATGATAAGAATTAATCCTTGAATTATTTTTAAGTATTTCACTATGTTTTACTTTCTGCTGAAATTATAGTCCTAGCTTCTTTGTATTAGGCCCGAGACCCATCAAACAAGAATATTCCCACATTTCCACAACAGACATGGAGTTTTATAAAAATACAGGACAAAATTAAACAGCTTTATACCGTGGTTCTGTGCATGAAAAATCTGTTTCTACAGAAATGCTGCAATGTTATACTCTGAGAAAACAATAGGTGTCTAATAGCTTACAGACACTACCTCTGACTACAGCACTATGGCCATCAGAAACTGTCACAGAACTTATCAGTGACCAAATATTTTGGTGACTCCACCACATACAAGCTATCACAAAAGAGAGAATGTACAAACAGTTTATTTCAAATTAAAAGTACTGCACTTAGGTTTCCCTGAGGGGGGGGGGGGAACCCCACAAAAACATTGACTGGAACTGGCAAATCTTTTCGTTTTGTAAAGCTCGTATTCATCAAAAGAACACACGAAAGAAAGAGCGGCTTATCTCCTGGAGGTCTGCACATGTCAGCAGTTCTGATTTCTGGAATTCAACAGAGATTTAATTTGATTGGTAACTGTTACTTCATTCAACACAAAAAAGTGTTTGTGTTTTTCAAAACCAAAACATTTTCATTCCTCAAAGGAGGTATGTAATATGAAGTGCAATTCAATCAGAGTATCCATTAACCTCCCAGTGGCATCACTAATTTGAGAAGAATCCACTGAAAAGGTGATTGGTAACTGTGATTAACCTAGATTTACTTTAAAAATATGTGATTTATTCCTGCGCCCACTTTACAGATGTAAGAACTCTAGCTGGCATACAGAAAACATAATCAACTTCTCACACAAGCAACTCTCTTCTCATCATGGTGAATGTGAGTGGTAGTCTGGAAAATAAAACTCAGTGCTTCCATAAAAATACTCATTATCCAACAAAACAGCAGCTTGTAGACTGCCCAGAACCCCACCGTGGGATACCTTCAGAAGTCATGTTATATATATCTCAGACAACTGTAAAGAATAACAACTGAAGTGCTGGCAGCAGCTTCTTTGTTAAAACAATGCACTTTGCATTGAGAAGTAATTCAATTAGTCCCTTTCCCTCCACAGCCCTCATGGCTTTCCCCATGTGTGTCTGGCCATTGTGAGGGAGCATTCCTGCTCCTGCCACTGCTGAGTAATAGATGAAGCCAACAGAGTAAACAGAACAATAATGGTTTGTATAGGTTTGGAAGAAAGGCTGCAGCCATCTCCTCCTTGAACAAGAGAGAAGGCTTAGAGATTCAAGTTGAAAACACCAAAGTTATGTTTCTTTGGAGCATTACAAACACAAAAAGTGTGTGTGGGGGGGAAATTTTAAAGAATGCAAAGAAGTTTTTCAGTGCCTTTAATTTTGCCATAAGAAACAGTGCCTATGAATACCGCACTTTAAATCATAAAAATCACAGAATATGCTGAGTTGGAAGGGCTCCACTATTCCCAAGAGTCACACGAGGGATCATAAAAAGGGTTGAGTTAAAGTGGCAGTGAGATTTCACATGATTTTACTAGTAGTTTTTAGATAATAGAAAACACATAGTTTTCTCATTTAAAAGCAGGTCTTACTTTTTCTACATGATGGGATAAAGTCTAATAGCTATGGAGAGCTTAGTTATGTACTGGCAATAACATAATGAATGACAGAGTTCAAAAAATAAGCCGCTTGCTCTTATGACTGCGTTAAAGTTTAAGGAATGATAACCCAATCCTTATTACTTTGAGAATTAAAATAAAACAGACTTTTGATAAAAAAATTCTAAACACAGATAAAAAGCTGAAAGATGTCAAAAGCACTTGGACAAAGTCATAAGGTCAACATTAATCAGACACCAGGTCCTATCCTGCCAAAAATTTTCTTTAAATGTGAAATTCTCAGTGCTGTTCCAAATCACTATTGTCTGTATTCCTATATTACCTTGGACATGCAGCATGCCTGCACCTCAAACAGGTGGAATGTTATACATTTTAAAGCACCACGTCAAAGTAAAAAAGCAAAGCAAATAAAAATAGTTAGATCATCTCATCTCCCAGCAAGGTAAATCTGCCTGCATAGGGTGGAAGAAGAGCTGCTGTGAAGCATAGCATATGTATCCTGTTCATCAGCAGCTTGCACAAATGGGGCTACAGATGTATAGCTGTTCAAGACAGCCCAAGGCAACAATTTTGATCAATTCTAATGTGATAAAATGCTGTGGGGAAAGTGCAAAAATATGTTTACGTCACCCTTTAATTAAACTGTTGTTTGCTTCCAAAGAACCTTAAGAAAAACTAATGAGACATGAGTTTTAGCAACTTCCTCATCAAAGAGAAGGCCCTCTTCCCCAGTCTGAAACAGTTTGCAATGCAGGCAATTCCTGGATTAATGTCCCCTTGGCACAGCACTTGGCAAACTACCTATCAGGAAAACTCAGCTGGATTTGAGCAAGTTTAAACCACCTGCCTGTTTCTGGACACATGGCCTGCTCTCTAGCTTGCCACTACAACAGGTTCTCTTTCTTGCTGATGAGACACGCTTATGAGCAGAGTTAGAAGAATTCATACATAAATATTGACTCTCTTTTAATACAGGTAATTCTTGAGATCTTATTATATTTTCTACTGCTTAGTTGCACGAGTCTTTCTTCAAAAGGCACATGTGCAAACAACAATCTGTAAAGATTTATTTACAGCTTATTTGTGTATCATCACCATCAGAGAAAGCAAAATAAAACCATGTCCAATTTATTGTGTGTATCACCCACTGAAAGAGGTAAATTATGGAGTTCATAGCTCCATTGTCAAGATGTAAGAGCCATACTTTAGTGCTACAGTTTTAAATGAACTGATCTTTTCCCAGCAGCAGTACTTGGGATAATTTCTGCTGGGGTGGCAGGACAAACTACATTCATCACATTCAGCTGAATCTCACTCTCCACTGCATCCATCACATCTGGTAGGTATGTGAAAACCTAGGTAAAATTTTAAATTCTTATTGTATAGCTCTATGATAATGAAGAATCATGATAAATAACATTGTGCTCAGGGGAATCTTTTTTCCTTTACACCTATGCATGTGAAGGAGCAGAGCCACTCTGCACAGACAGAGTCAGCATTACAAATTTTCAGATCAGCTCAATCTTATTTCCTTTAAAACTGAGAGCATTATGTATTTCTCAACTGTGGGTCTTAATAAAACACCTAAAACAGCTGAGTGACTCTAAAGCACAACCATCTCTACTTACTGGAAAAAGGCTTTGTTATGCCTGTCCTAAAGACTTGACATTAGGCCTGGGTGGAAACTAAGAATCCTGAAAACTGAAACATTTTAGTTCATTTATCTTTTCAACAAAAAGTAGAAAAGGAATATTTTTGTGAATGAATAGAAGAGAAAGACAGATGTGCCTGAACAGCTGGGTGTCTGAGAGATTTGACCTCCATAACAGAGAAGGACTAGCAAGAGCTCCTATTCTGTCTCAGAGAGAGATCAGTCTTTGGAACTAGCTCTTCCCTTTTACAAACCAGTGCCCTAGTCATCAACTTGTTAGTGTCTCATTTCCCTTCACTCTAAATTTTATCTTGGACTAGAGAGAAACCCTCCTAAAAATATATTCATTTACAAAAAAATTCAGTTCTGGTAAACCATGTTTTTCTGAGTGAAAAAATCAGCCAAATAGAACAAAACCAACAAGCAAATCATGATCGATTCTTTTCCATTACTTTCTGAGAAATGTTTAGCAATTCTCAGAGTGAAGGTATTTGTACTTACTTTTGAGAGAAACAGTGGGGCATTACATGAAGATGTGTGATGCTGCTTAGCAGCTGATAGCGTTTTGAACTTGAGGAGAAGTCAGTGTTTAGGTTTCGACAGAGATGTTTACTTCACATTTAAAAAACTGATGTCAGTTTAATTTTTGTTTCTATATCAAATGCAGAGAAACATTTCACATATGAAAATTTTATACTAGATTAGAATATTTCAGTGTACAAAGATTTGATAGCGTCTCATCTTCAAATAAGCCTACTTAGTACCAACATTATTTTCACAGGCATACCTCCTTCATTACACAATCCAGTCTACCAGACTGTGACACCTGTTTTCCCATCAGGAACCAAGCTCAAGGCTAATCAAACCCTGTGTTGTGCTATTACGCCATTTCAAAACAGATAAGCCATTTCAATCTATTATCTTTTGTGATTTGTATTGAAAAACCTAGGAAGAGGAACTGGACTAGAATTTCTACTGATGCAATTTTCAGCATTGTAAGAAATCAAGCAAACCTCTAAAACAATATTGCAATTCAAAAAATCTACAGCAAAATGAGTAAATTATTTGCAAAAGCAACTGAATTATCTCTTTGTTCTTTAGTCTTCTAACAAATTGCACTGGTTTATTTTATATTGCTCAGTAATTATTAATATTCATAAATGCAGAAAGTGATAAAAGAACTTCCAAACAACTAAAACACAAAAGCTGAAACCCCTTAGATGGAGCAGACATGTCATTCTTCTTGTCCTTACCCACATGAACTTGCAGAATACAGGAATACAGTAGTCCATTGCCAACAGCCATATTCTGTGGGGTGTGTTAACCTTGATGATTTAAATTTACATCTATTCCTACTAAGATCAGGCTGAAACCGTGGCATGTTGTTCTGCAAGAACTGTGGGCAGCAATTTTTAGTTCCCATACTTCAAACCCACTTTGTCACTCCTCATCAGAAACTAACAGTAAGCCTCCCAGGAAAGGTTTATTAATCAGCATGACTATGTTACCACATCTGTACTGTTACTTGTGAGGATAAAACATACCTTTTTTTCCTATGCATTGATATGCTGGCATAAACCTGACTTTCTCACCTTTCCTCACTGTCACCTCATACCAGAAGTATTGTCCAGCCATGAGAGCCCCAAGATGCAAGTGCCACCATGGAAACCATGGGGATCTGGGATGTTGGTGTTGGAAGGAGGTGAGAATGTCTCTGTAACCTTCACAGACACCCACAAGGACCAATCACAACATGCCAGACTTCACCTCTGCAGCTTCTTCTGTCTCATGTCTTCCTAAAACTTCAGACTTGGTTTATCCAACCACCTCTTTACCAACACAGCCATCAGATGTCATAAGGGAAGTACTCAGTAGTAATACAGAGCTTAGTGAGATGGCTACCTGTTGTTAAACATGAAGCAAGCACTGAAAGTAATGAGGCTGGCTTTGGAAAAAAAAGAGGTAAAAAACAACAGGCCAAAAATACGGAGTTGCTGTAACAAATATATATACCATCATTAGCAAAGCCACATGAGGCTCCAAGAATTCTCCTTCGCCATAAAAAGCCTTTAATCAGTTACAGCATACTTTAGGTACTTGACTACTTTTTTAATTAACTGTACACTTCAGAAACAGACTGGGCCATTCATCTATGAGTCATTATTAAGAGATGTGATTCTAGTAGATAGCTGTGACAGGAGAGCACTCTGGAAGGCTGAGAAAATGTTATTTAAACAAACAAACAAACAAAAAACAACACCAAACACCACCTCAACAAATTATAAAGACTTTGGAGTACATTTCAGTCATTTATTAAATTATCCTACAGAAAGTCATCCAGACTTCAAGGAATAATGTACAGCTATAACATTTCACTAATGTTGAGTCTCCAAGGACATTGGATAGAAAATAAAATCAACAGCGTAACCATAACTGCAAAAGTCAGAAAATATTTCCAGTTTCTAGTGCAATAGGATTGAAGGGGCATTTGAGATAAAATGGAGGGAATGAGAGGGAATGGTTTTGAATGGAGATAAAATCATTAATTCACGCTTAAATATACTACATGATCAAGTGTGATATAGATTGTATGAAAGCAGTAAAAAAGAAAGAAAACCTCTTTAAATGTGTCTATAGCACAGAAACAAGGAATCTACAGATTCAGAAAAAAAAGGAGAGGTGCTCATAAAAGTTGCAAAATGTGGGCTAAACTAATTTTTTTCATCTCATGCATATACCAGAGCTGAAAAGAAAAAAAAAAAAATGCAGTGAGGACACCTATGATTCAGGAGGTACTAAATACACTTTCTTTTCGTAAGTGAAATAAAGATACTCTACATAACATAGGTAAAATCATACAGAATAATAAATACCATACAAGTTCTAATAGGAGCCCATGGGTTTCAAAAGTGCTAATGAAATCTCTTATTCAGCAACACCAGAGTAAGAAATTACCACATAATAGTTCCTGGGCCAAATCTTGCATTAAGTCATGCGTTTTATCACTAATTTCAACTAAAGACATCTAGGGTAACCACCAAGGTAAGAGGATGTTGCCACAGTATAAGGTTCATCACAGAATAAGTGTTTCGTATACAAGAAAAATATTCTTTTGCACTTATATCTCTCAATATGGGAGATCTTGAATGTATTTTATTCAGTAATCACATATAGAAAACATTAAGTAATTTAGGCCTTTACACAATATATTTGTCAGAACAAAAGACAAAGAACCTGTAATGAGACTTTTTACAGTGACTTTATTGAATATGTAACAGCCATTTCTAGGAATGCAAAAAAAAGCAAACCTTTTTCTGTATGCTTCCTATTGTATCTCATACTGTGTTTGTTTTACTGTCTGTATTTCTAAACATTTTGTTACTCTTCATTCTTTCAGAAACTGAAGTGTTCATGGGCTGAAGGAAAAGTCAGGTTCCTTCTCTGTCCAGAATAAAAATTTCCTCTTCTGTTATTCTGAATATTTGAAGATACTTATGAACAAGTTACAAATTGGTCTAAAGCTATTCTAAACACACAAAAACAGATATAATCTCTGTTGCTTTATTTTTTTGAGAGAGTGTAAATTTAACATCATTCCACTCAGTAATGGAGGATGTAAATTTTCTTGATGCAACTTCACTCAATTTTAGGATAACATTTTGGCTATCCTGTTCAGGGATCATTTTCTCTCTGTGAATATTTTTATTAAGTATTTGAAAGTTCCTTCACCTATTTTTTTATAATTTTTGCCTTTCAAACTTTAAGAATAAGAAAGAACTTTTCATTCTCATGAAAATAATATTTTATTTATTTTTGTACCAGCAGATTTTCTTGCAAAATTGCCACTGTGGAAATGAAAAGTAAAGCAATTCCGGATTGGTTTCAAATTTTTTTTAACTGTCATGGTAGAAATACTGATTTTTAACAAATAGACACAATGTTCATTCAATGAACGCTACCAAGGTCTTGTTCTGCTGCTAGGAAGAAAGATAACCCAAACTGTCACCTGCCAAGTAAATCTTACTTGCTAAAGCCATTGTTTGTTCCTGTGGTGCCACTTTCAGCATCATAGCAGACAACAAGCTAAGAGAAGCTATGGCTAAGAATTTTCTCAGGAAATACGCTATGAGAAGTTACTCTTAGTGAAAGGCATGTCTCACTTTATGAATGTGAAGTTATGAAAACTTATTAACTGGTAGCATATTAATACTGTGTTTACAGCAGGTCATTATACTAGCTAAAAACACTAGTTCAATGTGTCTATACTAGATACATTATACTCTCCACAGATTATATATATTATATAGAGATATATAGATATGAAAAGTATGTGTGTGTATACATTGTATAAAGAGTATTTTGAAATAATAAAAAATACAAGGGCAAAAATAATGAGTTACTAACAAGACATAAGTTGCTTTTAAACATGCTTTAACATATGAGGATTTTGAGAACTCAGACTGAGTAAAAAACACAGAACTGCATTTAACTGACATTCAACAAGGTAAGCGTTTGCAAGATATAGTTAATCTGTTAGGTGGGGAGTGTGTTTCTAAAGCATTAGCCTTCAGAAGCAGCACCCGGAGCTGGAAAAATCCCTGAACCCTGTCTAACACAGGACACCAAAAAACCAAGGTGACCTGTTACCGTTCTCAACTCCTGGACCACATTAATAACTTCCTCTTTCAGTTCCCTCACTTCAGAAATGAGAACATCCATCCTTGACGGTTGATGAGAAGAAGGCCCAAGAACGAAAGAGCCATCAGGAAGAACCTCAGTTGGGAAGGAGTGTACAGTAGGCTGGGAGAAAGCAAAAGGGGACAATTGTCCAGAAGAGGGGTATCCAACAAAGGGGGTTGGGACCTGAGAAGTGGAGAGTCCAACAGCTGCTGGCCAAACAACAGGTGAGGGCGATTCAGCTGTTTCAGTTTTAATGGTATGCTGGCATCTTGACTCTTGATTGTTGGCAGAGGTGGGTGAGGTGTAAGAGAGTGAACATGATGAAGAAACTGTAAAATTAAAATTCACTTCATTGTATACAGACACTCAGTACTTCTAGATATCTGACTACTATGGAAATCTACATGAATCTCTCCACTTTTATAATGAACAACATGCATTTTTGATAACCTGTTTAATATATTTCCAATGTACACAGGACTGTAACTGTAAAATAGATCTCAAGGACAAATACTGAAATTGTCTGCGATTCTGTTAATGAGCTTTGACAAGCTAGCTTTCAGAAAGGAAGCCACAGATACATACACTGTCCTCCCCTGTTGTCATCCTCCTGTTTCCTTATCAAGAAAATTGTGTGTGATTTACTTACCAGTTAGAAAACCAAGATGTTCACCAACCATTCTTAGACTAGTAGGTCCTAAGCACTCTTTATCAACTGCACTAGTCACTAATTTTTATATATATATATATTTTAATAACCTACAAATTGTGAGGCAGATTTGCTTTTTTTTTTAACTGCATAAAATTTCTAAATTTATAAAACACTCAGCAATTTTACTCATGCAGAAACTTACATCTATTTCACAAAGTCTTACTACTGAAGGAATTCAAAATTTTGTTTAATATAGAAGCATGTAAAGAATTCAGTAACAGCAACCTGGAAAAAGGGAGACGGGAAGAGATCTACAACAAATTACTTTTTAGATATAGAATATATTTTCTGTTGATAGAGGCATAAGACCTGATGCAGACATTTTTGAAGTTATGAAGACATCCTGTTGGGAGAAACAAGGCACAAGACAGAACAAATAACTTGCACAATATCGGACAGAAGACAAAGAACTTGAGATCCTGATTGTCATGTTGGGGCTCTACTTTTAAGTGATGCATCATTCTCAGAGATGTTTTTTTACTTTCTGGGACTGTGGGATTTTTGAAGGATGGTTAGCTACTTGGAAGGCTAATGGCAAAGACAAGGTTTGGGGAAATTTTTTCAGTTATAAAACTGCCTATTTGCTCCACCAGAAGACCTCAAATCTGTCTCAAAAATCATGCAAATAATGCAACATTTTTAAGTACTTTAACATAGCAAAAATAATGGCATAAACTACAGACTCTTTCTCCAATGATTGGATGGGTTTACAGTAAAAATACAGTATTGTAATTCTACAGCATTTGTTTTTCCTCTGTTTTTTAAACAGTTGCACATACTCTTGTGGTTACATATATTTTTAAAAGAATCATAAATTTTTTTGCAAACCAGTGAAGTAAACATCCAGGCTTATGGCTTCATAAGATTTTCTTTTTTTCTATAAGGATTTATAATCTGACTTCAATAAACACAAAAAAAGGATTTTTAATGTTAATTTTAGGGGGGGGGGGAGGGGGACGGGGAATATTTTTATGTCAGATCAGTAATGCAACTCTTTGTAGATTGTCTTTAACCAAGTTTATGCCATCTCTAAAGTTAGTACTTTTCAGATATACTTATTTATTTCTGCCCAGAATTACATCTTCAACAGCCAGCTTCATCAAAAATACTATGAAGCACAACATCTGAAAATCTTACCAAAACACTTTTGGCAGCACTATGACAGTTAACAGCAAAAGGACAAAATCTGGAGGTTTGCAATGAAGCAACCTGGTATGAGCAAGATTTTACTGTAACTGAGGGAGATTCCTCTTTTTAGTTTCAAAATGCCATGTCCTGACTCTACAAGTACTCCTGTAGTCACATTCTTACCGCTCATGATGCATGCTTGCACAGAAACTATGAGGATTACAACAGAATTACTTGTCTTCTAATGTCTTCTTACCTACTAAACTACATGATATTTGTTCTTCAAAGCAAAGGTTGATCTAGCTTGTTCCACCCCACTGCAAACTGTCATCTGTCTTCCTTTTATTTTCATTGTATTTCTGTAATACCCATTAATTTTTATGTCATTTACTCTATCAAAATTGCTAGATAACCCTTACACACCTATGAAACTCCTAACTACCTTATTCCAATCTGTTTCAGCTGATGCTGTTTTACTGTGACTGTTTCCAGTTCCAAATGACCACTGTCATTTCTGCACTTTTACAAATAGAGTTAAATAAAGATATAAGAAGCCTTCATGACAAGGGTCCTTCACAAATGTGTAATTTCAACTTCTACAAAAATATATTAAATTTAGATACAGAGATGAAGAAACTAGATCTATTTCAACTCAGAAGTTAGACTTTCTGTTTGTCAGGTTCAAAACTGAGACAATGAAACTAGAATCAGTAATGTATCTTAGTATCAATCTCATACCTCATTTTATTTCTCTTAGAAAAGTTAAAATTGCATCAGAGTGAAAGATAAGCTCTCTACTCATAAACATGATATCTCTGCATAGTCTTATTTGTTGATAGTGTTGAAGTATTCACATTTCTGATGCTGACAACCTTTGGATACTGCCTGAAGAAGCAGTACCTGTTGTGACATGAGCATTCCCTGTTGACACTGGCTTAACACAAATGTGAGCCAGAAGGACTTCTTTCTTTTTCATTTATCCCTAACTTCATATGGCATGCAGAAATCCATTGGAGAGAGGGAGTTAATACCAGTGTGATCTCTGGCATAAAAACCACCTCCAAACTTTTATAGTTATTATCTTTGTGTTTGCAGGCATAAGGGAAAACAGGTTTTCATAAACACCGTACCATGGTAAGACCTCTGTGTCTAAAAGGAGCTTTATACAGATACATGCTAATATAAATCATAGAATCATCATAGCATATACTCAGTTGGAAAGGACTCACAAGGATCATTAAAATCCAGCTCCTGGCCCTGCACAAGAGAGCCCCAGAAGCCACACCTTGTGCCTGAGAGCATTCTCCAAACACTAGTTGAACTCTTGTCAGTCTTGGTGCCATGACCTCCTCTCTGGGGAGCCTGTTACAGTGCTCAACCACCCTCAGGGTGAAAAACCTTTTCAAAATACCTAACCTAAATCTCTTCTTCCAGAGCATCATGCCATTCCCTTGGGTCCTAACCGCTGGTCACCAGAGTGAAGAAACCGGTGCCATGAAGATAATATCAAGCATGTAACAAATGAGCAGCTGCCACGTATCCATTCCCAGTGAGACCAAGCATCAAGAACAGGCATTGTAGTTACTACTTTACAGAAGTTTTGCAGCAGCAGCATAACCTCAAAAAGTGATTGGAGGCAAACATAACTGTTTAGGGGCAAAAGGCTTGTTTCCCTTGTACAATGGTTTTCACACTGGATAGTGCCTCTGCAGGAATGGAAGAACACCTTAAGGACAGGAAAAAACCAAAGTCCTTTATAGTGTCTCACAGAAAGCCTCTCTTCCAGGAATCCAGTAAAATTTGACAGGGTCCCATAGCGCTGGAGGACAGGATATTCAGGGAGGAATGTAAATTGCAGGAAACAGAAGTAAAATAATCTTATTGAAGTCTATCTTAGTTTTTCTCTCTTCCTCCTATTGGAGTTCCCTGGTTTACAAAATATATAGAATTAAAGACTGTTTCAGTCCAGAAGTCTAACTACCCTATAGCACAGAAATTTAGTAAAGAATCATTTTAAATACACTCAAGCAGTCTGAATTAAAACATTGTTCATACTGATAATTGTAACGTGAAGAAAGCTGGTAGAACAGGAACATGATTCTTTACAAGCAGAATGATTCAAGACCTAAAATGTAGTTGAGATACTTGAGAATCATAGAGATCATCTGTGAAAGGCTCTGTCAGCCAGACTTATGCTCAAGAGTTTATGTGGCACTGCACTTGTCAGAAGCCCCTACAACTCACTCAGCAGCACAAAAGGACTTAATTTCACAAATGAGGTATGTGGAGACCACTTCAGAGAGGATCAATGAGCTGGTTTCCCCACAGCTAAAAAAGGAATTTATCTAAAAAGTACAAAATTTATTTGAGGTACAATCTGGTTTTTCATGAAAAATTTTACTGAAATTTCATGGCAAAACAGGTAGGAAAATATTTTTCATAAGGACCAAGATAGTGGCTGTTAGAAATCCTATTTTCTGTTTTCAAGTTTGGTTAGGCAAAGGCACAGCCCAGATTTTTTGTAAAGATGCAAAAGTGACCACTGCAAACAGCTAAAAATAAGACAATACCTGAGCCTCTATCAAAAAAAGCAAGTACAGAAGAAATTATAAAGAAAAAGACCAGTAAACATTGTATTGCAGAAACAGCCTAATAAGAACACAGATTAGAGGGTAAGCAGAAGTAGATTAAGACAAGACCAACTACAATGGAAATTAGAAAATAAAAGGCAGCTAAATTAAATACCAATCACATGCTACCTTCTACATGGAGATGAAAGAGAAAACTTAGCAGGAAAAAAAACCAAAGAGGAAAAAAGCAAAAAAAAGCCTTAAAGCAAAGTAAAAATTAAATAAGAACAAAGGGTCAGTCAGTTATTGAAAAACAGAAGGCAATGACAAACAGTGGACATGGAAAAGGAGGGGAAACATTTGAAGATCAGCAAGGGAAGAAACTGCATGTCTTTTTCTTAATTTCACTTTTACATACAGTGCTGCACATTTCACAGACTCTGCAGACAGCTGCAGCACCATGCATGGGCCACAGGATCTATTAACCAACACCATTCAAACATATGAGTTTAAATATATTTTCATATTATAAAGGGAAGGGAAAATACTACAGTGGCTTCTAGATTTAAAAAGCATCAACATAACATTAGGGAAAGATATGACAATTAATTTCACTGTTTTGACAGCCATAACTTTCTTCTCCACACAAACATGTTTTGGATAACCCAGAAGACAATACCACTTACCAACACCCTCTGACATATGGATATAGTCCCACACAGCTATGCATGGGCTCTTCAGAAAAAACCTATTACACCTATTCTGAGTCATATGGTACAGACTAAATGCACATATAGGAGTCTGCGTGGTATAACAGCAACTGCGTAATCTAGTGTTGACTAAACCATAGTATGGAGATGTTTTGGATTTTACTTGAAAGCACTATACTTGAAATTCTGCTGGGATGATCCCAGCATACACAATTTGCAGTACCTCACTTGACACACATCTTTTCAAACTATGAGGCTATTATCAAATGGAAAAATTATTATGTGGTTGTTTATGCAATATACTGTTGACTGTTAGTTTTAACTACATTTACAAAACCAGCAAATATATACACCAGACAGAAAAAAAAGTTATTCCTCTAAACAGCCATCATTTTATTGCAGGAATTAAAAGGAAGATGGAGTGATTTATTGTATATTTGAATATACTTTGAGGTAAAATAATCCTGTGTTACTCACCTTGATCTCTTTCATGCCATGTCCGACCTCCTGCAGCTGGTGAATTTGGAGAAGGATAGAAGTCTCCTGTTGGACTTGGCTCCATATTTTCATCTATGGAGATAGTTTTGGGTCTTTTGCTGTTAAGAATTGTGAGATTTGATGGTAAATATGATATTCAGCTAGTAGTGGTATATAAACTGTTTGGATTTCAACAGATATCTCAAAAGAGAGTAATTCAGGCTTACAAAGCAAAAAGAAAAAAGTTAAAAAGTGGATATTAGAGGCTACACTAACTTACACAGATGATGTTCCTTAGTAATATGTAATGCAAGTATGGTATGTCCTTACATTTTTCACATGACTTAGTATTTCAGAGATATCATGAAGGGGTAACTTAAAAAAGGCTACCAGCATTTCACTGAACAACCAAGAAACCCATTGCTGTAGCCTACTAAAGAAAGGTTGTCTCATGGAGTTATTACATATAATACAGAAACCATGAAAGCAAAACAAATCAGTGAAAAATATTACTAATATAGACAAGGTAGAACAGGAACTTCTGTGAATGTGTTAATGAGGACAAAATGCAGTTTACCGTATTTCATCAAGTCAAACTCCTAAGCTTTTCAAAGAGGTCTATCCTGAAACAAACACTTTTCACTTTTGACTGATTAATTAAAAAACAAGCAAACAAACCCATATTTCAAGTCAGACTATATAAAATGAGGCAGAACTTCAACAGAGTGAAGGAAAGCCAAATTTCTTCTTAACAATATATACTGAGGCTATTATAATGACTGCCAAAGAAAACAAGGATGAAGCTTTCAATGGTGTGCTGTTGTTCTTCTTATTATTATTACAATGACTACAACAACACTGTGATAATTAATTGGTCTATTCTAAATAATCCATATATAAATAAATATAGAAATACCTTTTTATATCGTTATAGGTGATAAATAGATAGATAGATAGATAGATAGATAGATAGATAGAGGATAGATAGATAGACAGACAGATAGATAGATAGATAGATAGATAGATAGATAGATAGATAGATAGATAGATAGATATTTAAAAAATCTGTATAAATAAATCCATATATAAGTAATCCATATATTTTAATAATTTAAAATGTACACTATGTATTGCTAAACTGAAAATGTGATGGAATGAAAGAGTGGAACACAAGTAAAATAACTCAGAACAACCAGGTGTTGATGAAGAAAACCTCAGCTCCCTGACAATCCTGTTAAATCCTATCTCACTGCGCAGACACTTCCTGACTCACTGGATTGCAGAAACGTGCAGTAATGACAGGTCCTAGAGTGTTTATGTCTTTGTGGTATATTGGACAATGTCAGAAAACTAAAGGGCCGCAGGGGCCTGAGAAACAGTACATTATCCAGGAGAATCACAGGTTGTGTCCCCTTGTGGGGCCACCAGCTGCTCCTGGGGGATGAAATGGAGTCTTTCTTTGAGATGGGAGAAGGGAGCATGTTGAACAAGGAAGAAATGGGTCCCTCAGATTAAATTGCCTGTAGCAGGTACTTGGAGCCTGTAACTGAGTTACAAGCTCCTCCTTGTTCTCACTCTGTCAGGAAATGCTCCCTGAAAGACTGAGGCAGGAAACACACTTCCATTAGCAGGGCTGATGTTATGGATAAACCACCTTTTCTTTATACACCTGCCTTAACACCTTTGCCATGAGAAACAGTATCTGTCCCAGTACATCTCTCAAGACAGAGGTCCAAGAGGGAGCTCCCAAAGATAGCCTTAGTGTGTGCAACCACCCTGAGCTCTGCCAGCATGTTCCCAACTGCTAAACCTCCTGTAACTCAGCAGCATTTTTGGGATGTATGACTGTTCTCTTGATAGATGATTTAGTGAGCTTTTCAAACCCTGACAGTTATCATCATCTTTAATATCATAAGAAATGACAGGCAATAATGGCACCACTTCAAATTACAAGATTTGTAATTTACATATCTGTACATAGATTATTGTAACATGTGTAAGTAGCTAACCTTGCAAAATGAAAGGAAATTCATAAAATAATTGGTTGTTGACAATATTTGTGAATTGCTTATCCTATGCTATTAAACCTGGTTCATATTAGCACTCAGGCCAAGTTTTTACCTGCTTGGTGGAGAGGACAAGGACCTCTGTAGACTTACACCTGAATTCATGTCATGGTAATATGGCTGGCTCGGAAGCTCTCCAATTGGGAAATTCACTCCAGTTCCCTGGGTTATGGGTGCTGAAAAACATATCATATCATGTCAAAGACAATCTTTTATCCTTCTATCTTTTAATTTTTAACACTTGGAAAAATAGCAAGATGTTACTACATGCATCTAATTTTCTGTCTCCTGCAGAAACCAAGTAGAGACAAGTTCTACCAATTACTAAATATCTAAAAAAGTGAATTATCTTCCTCAGTACCTTGAAATCCATTAGCATTTATGCAGACATTATACATTTGATTTATAATTGACAACCTGGAAATACCAATACAAAAAAAAAGATAACACAAACCTCAAGCACTATAATGAATGAGGTGGATTTTATGAGGACAGCTAGCATTATATATTAAAGAACTGAAAAAAATGGAAATAACAAACATGGGGATACAAAAATTTCTATTCCTTTAATGTTAACTCTTTTTCATTAATAATAACCATCAGTGTTGACACTATGTGCCTTCTTTTTCTTCCACCTAGTGCCACAGGTTCTGCTTTGCGTATGTACACCTACACACAAACATATACTCAGTCTTATCTTCACCTTCTGTGTACCACACAGACTGGCAACTCAGGAATAAACTGTATGTTACACACTGTGTTGTATTTACCTTTGTTCATTGTCTGTGCATTGTGCATTTTAACTACCTTTGGCACTTAAAAGAATAATTGCATGTTGTGTGATGTATCTGAAGGTTTATATTTTTTCCTGACAGTTAAAGTACAAGTCTGTTGTGGCTTGAGGTTAAACAAATGCATGGTAAGAAATTCCACAGAAACCACATGCTTTAAAGCGTATAATTAGAAGTATATCATGTATAACAGCTGCATAAGGCATGATTTCATAGCATAATTACAATACTGTTTCTTTATTAATCTCAATAGCCTGCTACTTTAAAATATACTTAACCACCTGACAAAAGAAAGCTGTAATTCACACATCCTCAGCCTCCTAAAACAGCAAAACTGTTTCTTCAGTAAGCACAAAAGAAGAGTATATCTTAGCATTGCAGGATAGCAATGCTCACTGTTTGGCTGAGAGACGTAAGATAATTTTAGTTGGTGAATATTAATTTGTGACCACAGCAAATGAATTAACACATACATCTTAAGCCTCAGTAAGTTAAAGAAATTCCTCAATCATCTTGACATGGTATGAATTAACACGTACAAAATTTGATCAAACAGTTTTGGAAACTTGTGCCTCATTGGTTTTTCCTCACCACACCGGAAAAGAGATTATTCTGGACCATTCTGTTTTCATAATGCTGATATCATCACTGCAGACATTTCTAACTATAAATTTCAACTATTCTTCTTCATTTCTTAATGAGGTCTTAGGAGAAGTACTCTAATAGTGTTGACAGTAAAGGGAGAAAAGAAATAATCACAAAATGATGTAAAATGAAATTGTGCATGGGTTTTATGTCATAGTATTACAGCAAATTCTTAAATGTCAGCTAAGTAGATATTATGAGTACGCTTTTTGTTTTTTCTTACTGCAATAGAAACTTCACCTGTCTTTTTATATTTGCATTTTATGGAGGTTGTTGCATGTTTATGTGTGTAATATTTCTGATGCCAAAACAATGTCATTTAGAAATTCAATTACCACCAGTGCTATGATCAAAAGAAACACAAGCATTTAGTACATTGTTAATTATCTTTTGTCTCCATGATGTGATTTTTTCTTTTAAGAGCTACAAATTAAAACAAAATGAAACAAAACAAACTAAATGAATAACCAGACATTTTAGCAAAATCCAAGAATATGCGGGCAACGTTAAAAAGCGAAAATCTAACAAATAGAAGGTTTTGCTACAAGTAGTAATTTCATTGATATACAAGACCAGTAAGGTGGGCAGTGAGATACAAAAAATTGATTCAATCTTTAAATATTGAAGAGACAGAAGAAGACCCTATTTGTTTTATTCAAAACACAGGCAAGATGAACAGTAGTACTGTGGTCAAATATATCAAAATTGAGCATGGGTATAGGCATTTCCTATGCCACTTACATCTTGAGGAAGAAAGACTTCAAGGAAAAAACCTTCACTTGATTATAGCAGGCTTTGAAAATGATTCAACGCAAATGAAAACTTACTTCTTGACACCCTCACAAGTTCTGACACATTGAATACTCCAGATTTCACAAAACTGTCCTCAAGGTACACTGAAAAAGATCACAGTACTGTAATCAGTATAATTAAAAGATTAATAACTATAGATAGGTTTATACACCAGCTAACAATGGCATCAGTAGAGTCCCAGAACTATAACATACAGATCAAAGTACATTGAAAGCTGATCGCAGTATCTAATGAGAGGTAAAATTCAGGCAAAGTTACAAAAAATCTTGAGGAGTTGTGACAAAGCAATTTTTTAAATGTTTACAGAAACTAACAGGTGATGCACAGAGTCCCCAGCTAAACAGGACTTCTTTGGAAGTCTTACATCAATAATCACTGCAAAAGCTGAGATTACATGACATCACAACCTTTACAGGTAGTAATAACAACCATTTACCAATAAAAATATTTAGATCTATACTTGGTGCATATTGCGGCTTGAACAGTGTTACTTTTTCAGTTGCTTTCATGTAAGTCAGTGCACTAACATTTTCTTACTGTGGCTTCTCTGGTCTCTTTTATAAATTAACAGAGCTTTTTTTCTTTTTGAAATAAACTGTCAATTTTTTGTTCCAAATGTTTGAATGAGTAAAAGCTACTGAATATTTTAGCTAACAAAACAAACAAACAAAGAAAAATTGCATCTACTGGAATAGTTACTAATTTGGAAAACAATGGTTCAGTAACATGTTCTTTGGGGTTCTTTTGGCAGTTACTGCTTTCATCTTCAAGCAATTTAGCATCTGGGCCACTGTAATCAGGAAAGTGACTGTAAAAGCATTACACTTCACTTGACAGTTCTGTCCTTGGTTCATCTGGATAAACCTCTACTTATTTTCAGGGTCAAACAAAGAGGGCAGAAGTGAAAAGAGTAGTTTTCACTGTTTACTAGCAGTCTGTCAAATCCCACAGAGCTGTGTCATCCATTACCTCTGGTATATTTACCAGTGTAGGTATAAACAGTGCACCTGACAGCAAAAGCTGAAAGAATATTAATAAATCTGACCCAGCACATTTCCTGACATCTCTGTTTCACTGTCAGACCTATAAGAGTGTTAGTCTGTCCCAGCTGAAAACCACCCCAGGATCAAGCATCATGGGTGTACAGAGCACTGCAGGACTGTGGGATCATCCTGAACAGTGTTCTGCCAATGCCATCATCTTCTCATCTTCTCCTCTTCCAGTCAATGTCACTTCACACACTACCCCTGCATTTTGTTATTTGCACTAGGAGCTCTGCAGGTCTCCCTTTATTTTTAATTCCCTTCCTTTCACTTTTCTCCCTGTGTTTCATTTTCAAGAGCTTCTCTCCATAACCATTACTTTTCCTCTCTTATCCTTGACCTGGATGTTGCAGGCCTCTGCAACCTTATATATCTCCAGTAAGAGCTTTTCTCTTTCACCTTTTGTATTCTCTTCCACCCTGTTTTCTGTGTGGATGAAAACAGGACACAGCTTATCAAGTATTTACTTCTTTATTTGACAGAATTTGGCACATCCATATAATTAAAAACAAAAAAAAATGCAAAGAGTATTTTTTTATTTTTCCTTTCCTCCTCAGTTTTCACTTTTTAACATAAGAATGAACAAACTAGATGAATGCTACCAATTCTTAAAAATAATCTCAGTCTTTCCTTTCCCTGCTAATTTCCTCCAGCAGGAACAATCTGAAATACTACATGGAAGGGAAATTTCCAAAGAAAAAATATGTTTCTTGATTTTATTTGGCCCTAAGTGAAGTGTGTTGGCTTGAAGTCAGCACACAACCCTGAAGCCAGCTCTGAAGCTGGTAATGAGACGTGACTGAACTTCTCTGCTGATTATCCAAACACTAGTACTTTGCAGCACAATGTCTCTCATTCAAGTCAGACTAACTTGAGAGGAATTTCTCTCAAGTGGAGATTAATTAAGTTATCATTAAAGTGAGAACAAGGCCCAAGGCTCATATTAAAAGAAGAAAAAGTCTGTGTTGGATTTTTTACAAAGATGTGTATATGCATATGCACATGCACCCTCAGACACACATATATAATCCTGAGCCTTCTCTCATGAATTCTTAGTTTTTCTCACTGGCACCGTTGAGAATACCCACATAACATGAAGAGCAATACAGTGTTTCTCTCTTTGTGTTAACAATATGGGAGCAAGAAAAAAATTTGACACCAAGGTATACCAGTATTTATCATCCCCTCACAAAGGGATGTGTTGTTAACTGATGGATCACGTCTTTCACCCAAGTTTCATCCTGCCTTAGATGGGCCAAAAATAATGACACCCACAGATACATGAAAATGCTCTGCCTGGCTAAGGAAAGAGAGGGAAACTGCACTTATTGTCAGTCTCAATCAATTTAAAAGATGACTTGACTTTTCTCTATGCAATGTCACAAAATTTTATGAAAAAATTGATGTAACAATAAAAAATCTATGTTACAGGCACTGAGCAACTTTATCCTGACCCTTATGTTCTAACAGGGAAGGTGGACTCTGGGTGTAGAAAAATGAACACAATATCTTAGATTTCCACATAACTTCAGGTTTCAACTAGTTATGAATAAAAACTATGACAGTATATTACAGAACTGTTCTAGGTTTCCAGCTATGCTTTAGGAAAATGTTCCGTGCCATTAAACTGCTGTAATTTCTGCAGAAAAATGCACTCCATCTGTATAAGATAAAGGTTAAACTCCAAGACAGCATGCAGAATTTCAACAATACAGGACATTTTCACTTTATGGTGTGAGACAGTGCCTTTTACCTTATGAAACTGATCTTCCTAGTGAATAATAGTTAACATTCATGTTCAGGTTATTACATGCAAGACAAAAATATGTGGTGTACTTCATAAAGTATAGGTCTTACTGTTTTGATTAAGCAATCCGTAATGCACTGTTTGTAATAACATGTTCAAGAGCCTTAAATTAGCATTTTTGTTGTTTGTTTCTGATCTGCCCAGTACAGACAATAATGCACTTGATAACAGTCTATTGTTGTATTCCTCAGAGAGGATTTGCTATCTCTTTTGACGTTCGTGATAACACTTTGCTGTCTTTATCATTCAAACCTAATAAAAGCATTGAGTACTGTCATCTACTAAAACTCATCATGACTGACAGATGACACTCTCTGAAATGCATTTTACTAATTGTCATTATTTTTAAAGATCTAATATTTACAAAAAGAGTATTTCTGACAAAACCACTGTAGTGCAATTCTGTATAGTCAGTAACTTCCAAAACTCATATATAACAGTGGACTTTTTTTCTGTATTTCCTTCTAGGATTTGTACAGGGTGAGTATAAAATTCGTCTTTACGTTTTTTACAGAAAATGAATTTCTGAAAAGTTTAATTTCCAAACAATTCCACAATGGCCAAAACAGTGCAATCAAGTATGAAAGATAAAGGGATTAAAGCAAGAAGCAGTTATAATCAATTTTCAATATGCAGTTGGTAACAGGAGAAACCTTCAGTAATAACTCCAGCTGCTACAGAAGTCATTCTGCCCTTGTCCCTCCACTCTATTCCTGTTATATGCCTTGCATTATACCTTCAATAATAGAGTTACAAGTATAGCTTTTAACCATTTTAACTATGCAAAGACATAAAATGAGAGGATAAAAATTAAGTTGTTTAAACCTACTGAAAAACTGTTTGCACTAACAAATACTCTAACAGACTTGTTCTTACATTACTTAAAAGCTTACCAGTGATGTTTAGATTTACAAATCTTTAACTAGTCTTTTTATGCCTTTTGATTCAATTGTACTTTTAAGAATAGAATGCCTGTTTATGTCCTACTGCATACTGACTAGGACCAAAACATAAAACTGTTTCCTGGTATCATTATACATCTAGTTTTTTCAGTGATACTGCCTTCTTTTTGAGCAACTTGTAAAACAGGTAAGGATCCTAACAGTACTGGAAACAATTTGTATTAGTGCACTTTTATTTCTGGATCTTTAAAAAGAGGAATTATACAATAGTAGATACTGTAGAATAATACTACTATAATTCTACTGTATAGTAGTGATGCCTATGGATTTTAGTGTGTTTTTGCAGATTTTTAGAATCATATATGTTACATGGATTGTCCTAGGTTGCTCACTTCTTAAAGTGAGTTACTAACACTCTTTCTCACAGTTTGTGAACTTTCTCATGCCCTGCCAAGGCTATAGTGTTCGTGAGAAGCCATCTGTAGATAGCAAGAAGACAAAACACAAGAAGAAGGCCTAGAAGTCCTAGAAGATCTCCAAAGGGCAGTTCTGAAGACCCCTATGGTTGAGACACAGCAGAAAATGAGAATCATAGTTAGTTATCAATATCTCATGTGCAAATTACTAGAGAGGTTATAAAATTGCAATATTCCTGGTCATGTATGCACAGCCCTTCTGGTGTGCACCTTAGAAGCTGCTAATAAAGGTAACCTATATGTCTTTCTCCATTAAACTGTTTTCGAGTGTCTATTTTCACAGGAATTTAGGGAACAGTAGAATTATGCTAGCAGTAAGACAGCTACAGCATCAGGAGCTAGTGTGAGATGAAAGTCTGGAAGCTTCAGCATGATGTATAGCAGAGAGCTCTACCTAAACTTTAGGGTATGCAATGAAATATTCAGGATGCTGCTATAATTTTGTACAGCTACTATTTACAGTCAGAACTGGCAGTAAAAAATTAATCTCACACTGTTCTTAGTATGTCAAAATATAGTCAGCAGACATGCAGGTTGCTTTCTTACTGCATGCATTTTGAAACCAATTCAGAGAAAGTGTACCAGAAACGGGTTATCATCAAACCAGAATATATTAAAGGCAGTAATAGGTTGACAGTATTAGCCAGTGAGTGACAAAGAAGATTCCAGTGACAATGTCATCTGAAACAGCTGAACTAAGGTCTGTCCAGACAACGAGGCTATACTGATTATCGTACAATTGTTTCCAGTCATGTGGTACACCCACAGCTTCTTTATTTCCTGAACGTTGTGATAATGTTGTAACTGGGACAGGAAAAGAAGTGTGCTGTGAAAAGATCTCCTGACTCCACTGAACCTTTTAGCATCATAAGGAACTAGAAAGCAAAATGGGCCATTTTCAGAAAAAAATGAAATTTTTTATACCCTCAAGATTATAGTCAGATCTACAATATTCTTCAGTGTTGCAGTAACTTGGAAAAGTAAACACCAGGTGCAAAGGACTCTAGAATTCATGCACTACGATCTAAGTAACAAGTTTCTCTGAAACCTAGGAAGAAACAGAAAGGGTAACTAACACAAATGCATACTGCCTTCTACTCCAGAAGGTCTCAGTTTATACATAAACTACAGTCAAGATTTAAGAAGAGCCTGGGGGACTGACTTCTAACAGCTATATGACTACCAGCTACCAAAAAGGAATTTTCTGATGCCAAAGCAGGTTTCTGGAATTCTGTCTGGTAACATAAGACTTTTTAGTAAGTTCTTGGTCTGTGCATACTTTGAAGGAAAAGCCATTGCACCCACCACTGGATTCAACAGCATCTTAAGTGAACACAGCATCAGAATTATCCCAGCACCACTTCTTTATGCAGTAGGTTCACAAAGAAAAGCAGCTGATGGAAACAAGAATTCAACAGTAATCCTAAACCAGTAGACAGTAGTAATCACCCATATCAAACTTCAAATCATCTTGCAAGGCCGTCATGGAACTCTTTCTTTTGGAAAAAGGGGCTCCACAACCTCTCTAGGTTTATGATGGCCACTATAGCACAACTGGGCATTGTCCCAGAATGCCCCACCTGAATCAGTGTTGGGAAGATGATGAGGAAGAGTATCACCTTCAATCATTGGCATTAATAATTTTTAGAGCATTTGGGAAAGGGAGAACACAGAAAATCAAGCCCTGACCCAACCCAAACCTGTTTTATTTGAAGATTGTTATCTGAGATGGCACGGTTGTAGGCATACAGGAAACAGTGAGCATTTCAGAATATCCACTCTCATGTTGAAAAAAAAGGTAAATACGTGTTTGTTTAAGTACAATTCTGCCTGAATTCACAAACTTCTAATATGGCACCACTGTTTCCACAAGAAAAGCTGCTTGCAATGATGAGGCTCTATCTCTCCTACTCTTATTAATTACCATCTACATGAGGCTAACTTGCAATAAAGTAAAAACCATGACTGGTCTGAGTCATGCAAAACTCAAAGACATTTCTTTATTGCATTTCCAAACAGTGCAAAGGTTGAGACCACATTACTCTTCAAAAGTTATTTCTGAAACTACACATTCTAAAACTTAAAACTGAAATACTTCTATTTGAAACAGTCATATATTGGCAAATTTATTACACTTCTTAAGGCTTGATCCAAAAAGAATGTTCTTGCTATGGCTGCTATTCTATATGAAAGCACAAAAAAAGCCTTTAGGGCTCTACAGCTGCAAGACATATTGCATATTGAGAGATAGGCGAGGCTTACTGCAGGCTTTTTGGCAACACCTTCTTTAATAATAAAAATGAAAAACCCCGAAACAAAATACCCCAACCCCAACTTCAGAGATGGTGATTTCTCTCTAAAATAAAATTTCTGGTGAAGGGGAATTTCCAGAGCAGTAAGGCTGAGGCTGGGAATTCACCCGCCTATGCCTCATTCAGATTAAGGATTTTATCACTAGGTAAATTCCTTGATAACATGTCATGGGCTATCATGGAGGAAGGAAGGGAAACAGTAGAGATGAATGAAAGGCAAAGAGGTGAAGAGACAGTTTCTCAATCTCTTTTCTAAAAGTGTCTCACCCCATATAGAAAATTTAATATTCATCAGCACACAGGCTCAAAACTAAGTCCTCTGCATTCCTCATTCAGCCCTGACTTACAGAGTCTACAAAATCTACATAAAAGTATTCCTTAAACCAGCTTAAGTGGAATAAATTCTACTGGGGAAAAAAACCTCAACCAAACAAAAAAATCTAGCATGTTCTACTTTCTAGGAAACATATAACCTAATAGTCTCTGAACTCAACTTCTTGGATAAAATATAAAATCCAAACACATTTGTCTTCCCTCACCAGCAAGGCTCGTAATTATGTGAGGATGCCTAGGTCTCCTTTGCACCTTCTTTTGTCTAATGCTGAACAAAAACCGCTCCAAAATCTTGAAAGCACCTGTACGAAAAGAGGTTGGCTGCAAGCTTTTTGGCAACATCTTCATAATTGAGTATCTTTATTGTCCTAGCAAGGTAGGTCTTTATTAGTATCACTATTTCTCACTCTTATTTTAGTAGCCTAAAAATGCTGTTCAAAGATTTGAGCAACATGGCAACAATTGGACACAGTCATGTTAACATTGCTGTATAAATAAATCAACTTCCCAAGCAGCAACCTCAAACCAATGACAAATAGTAAGAACATTCGTAATGTCAAAACAGTTGACCAGCAGGCAGTAAGGAAAAGAATAATAAAAGCAAAATAAAACTCAAAAAATACTCAACTAGAAAAACTGGCTAGTAAGACCTATATCTCTGGAGACCAAATTGTTGTGGCTGGTGTCAATATCATTAGCTTACTTGTAGTTCTACGTTTTTTTCTCTTTTTACCCATCATCATGATTTTCTTATGCTCAAGAGGAGAACTTTGAAAGATCACATCTTCTGTCTTCAGTGCATACCCTGCCACACTATTGGAGGTACTTCAAGACACACATGTGAGGGCTCTTTTTTAAGGTTTTCTTAAGCTACATAAAAGACCTATGAAACAGGCAGGGAGCAAATAATAATGCAGCATTACACTGGAACTGCCACACTAGGTTTCTTTGAACATCATGCTTCAGCAGTAGCTCTGCACAGATGCCTGGTGGAATAGTAAGAAACAAGGCAGGCCTAAAGGACTTGGATTGCATTTGTTTTATTGTTGTTGTTTGTTTATTGATCATTTGCAAATCTGTAAGTATTTTGAGTTTTAAACTTATTGATCTGGTGTGACTCCATCTGTCCAGTCACTCTTGATGGATATGTTAATTCTCTATTTTAGGTCATGTAAACTTTTAATAGTTAGGACCATGCTACCATAATATAAACTTTTAGATACCAGGAACTTAATGGCTAATGCAGACAACAGTAGTGTTCAGATTCTTCTCCTTTCTCAGTTAAATTCAGCTCATTTATCTGTCTGGAATTTGCTTAATAATCCCTTCAGAGAGGCAATCCTTACAACATAGCTATCAAAAAAGAAAGTTTCATTCTTTAAAAATGTACCAGATGAAAGTTATTGAAAAATAAAACTAAGAGAAGGATACCCCTACGTTTATCTATAAAAGCTACATGGCACTTTCACCACAAGCTGCACCATCTTAATACTGTATTAGGCTATCAAAGTGTTCAGTATATTTTTAGGAATTTATTGAAAAGAATTCCAGCAAGTGCTCTTAATGTTCTTTTGTTTGGCAAGTGACATTGCTCTCTTTCCGTGGTTAGGACAGCAGATTACCCAACACCCTAAAGAATGCAACAGTCTAGCCAAACCTAGAAAAAAAAAAACAAAACCACTTTTAACACCAACAGTTTTGCCAGCTACCATTCAGTTTCCAGCATCCTCTTCCATGGCAGTATCTTTTTGAAGGTGGTGGCATCCAAAAGCTGACAGCACATAGCCCTTGCCAGCACCTTGGCTCTGTGACATACAGGCACTACAACCAAGCATGATAAAACAACAAACCCTCCTGGCACTACCAGTCCACATGTTTCTGGCGTGGGACTGAAATCAAACCGCAGAGAGGATATCCTCTGGAGTTCCGACAGAAGTGACTGTATGGCTCTAATAATAAGAATCATGGGAAGTTTAGTAAGAAAGAACAGGACACTAGTCCTCTCAGACAAGCTGAATGGAGTGCAACTCCCTCTAATTCTCCTGCACAGCCCCAGAAGTCCTGTATTCTGCTGTCCCACAAACCCCAACAATTTCACCTTGGCAATTTAACTCCAAGACAGTCTCATACAGGGAAGTTGAACAAGGCTAGAAGTTCATACATTGGTCAGAGAGATGAGATTAAATTATGCCTCTGTCTCTGCTTAAATGAAATATTTCAAGGGAAGCAGGGCACAGCTTGCATTTTCTGGTCCCACGTGGCAGGAGGTAAAGTAACAATACTGGCAGCAGTGAGTCCAAATCATGAGAAAGTGTTATGCTCTTATTTTTAAGCAGAAAGTTTCATAATGAAATCAGTGGCATGTTTTTCTTCTTTCTATGTCCCTCCACCTTCTGAGATGCTGGAGTTTGTCAGACATTAGGTGTTGACCCCCAAGTCTGCCTAATAAAGCCTACACAGACTGTCTGCTCTTCTCCCCAGGCCTCTGTTTTTGGCAGCAATATTACTCCTTACTGGAATTAAGACAGGGCTGGAGAGAATGGACTCACTACAGGATGTGATCCTCACTACTAAAATATGTACTTCTACCTTCCTACTCCAAATGCTAAATGGTACTTTAAAACAGAATTTTGAAATACATTGAAGGTGGGTTTCCAGACCCTGCCTCCAGCTTCCCAAATGCAGCAGCTACAAAAGATTCTTCAAAATGACAAGGGGTAGTGTAACGCATTTGGCAATTCTTGCACTCACCAGCAGAGATACACAGATAACTGCTCCAGGTTTCAAAAAAATGTAATTATTCATGAAGAAAATTTTCCTATTTGTTTTAGGCATAAATTTGCTGCTTTGGGTTTTTAAACCACTGTTATACATAACTTATGACTTGTATCTAACAGAAAAATAAGATTCTACTTGTAAAATTGCACACAGTTTGGAAAGAAAGAGCATCCAAGTCTCCAAACCAAAGTGGTATCAAACTTACATTGCCCCTTGAAGAAAAAAAATCTCTTGAAAAAGAGGTCATAATGATCTTATTTGACTTGTTTTGCCCTCATCTCTAAAATATAACTGCAATTTTAAAATATATTTATCTGGGGTTTATATTACAGGAATACAGCTTTTTGTATAAAGATCTATGATAGTATTCACATGCTACACACGTGATATATTTCACAAGTAGTGTATACTTTGATTGTGTGCAAAGTACAAAACTGTACCACAACAAGGCAGGTTGTTTTTCCTAATGTTCAAACAGAAGCAGAAAATATCCCTACATGTGTAACAGCCCACCATCACAGAAGTAGTTCCTGATCAGAATACAGTTCATTTTGCGTTTAGAAAAGCAGCAAACTGAGTTAGTTGCAGCTTGTTTCAGATACTCACATCTTCTGAGAGCTAAAATGGGAAGATACAGCATGATGGTGGTGTCAGGAGTCACTCCATGCCCATTAAGATGTAGTTTGTCTGTCATATGTGTTTGTCTTACCATGATAAAATTCATAACATAGCAAGAACTTACAAGATTTGCTAGCACAACCCAAGTAATGAGGAGGATAACCTGGCGAAAATACAAAGAACCTTTTGCCTAAATAGACTGTAATGGCAAAGTCTGGGTCTGATTTTCTCTTGAATTTTTATTTTAAGAGAATAACTGAAAGGTTATTTCTTCTGACATCTCTCTCAAAGAAATTCCAACTGTCACTAGTGTGACCCATTAACAGGTTCAAAAACTGCTCTGAGCTCATATGAAAAATATTAACACATTTGCATCTGATAAAGCACACAAATAAAACATTAAAAATTGCTAGCTCACATCACAGGCTTTAGACGTAGATCAATTGCATTTTGCTTGAGATAAAAGAAAAATTGTAGCATTTGGAAATTTTATAAAATTAAAGTTATCTGGGATCATTTCTCCTTACTCTTCTACCCATCTCCACTTGGAAAATTCTAAAACCCAAGAAATTGAAGAAAAATACCTTGATTAAATAAATCTTGATGAAACTACAAGTGAGTCACTGTCAGTTTAAATGAACTAAAATAATCACAGGTTGTCTTGATTATATATACATTTACCAGTGCAAAATAATGCTGTCCAATTATGCTCTCTAGATATTAACAATAGTATCTTTGTTCTCAAACAATGCTCAATGCACATGTTCTGGAACTTATATTTACCTGGTGGATTCTTGGCAGGATCATTGTGGCTTGGACTTCCTGGTTGTCCAGAATCTATACAGAAATGAAAGGAATGTTTTAGTAATTTGTTTTGCAAGTGTCTCACAATCTTTTAATACTCTCCTTCATTATTAAACTAATACTTTACTTTATTCTCTAAAGGTCATTTCCCTCACTTTCTATGTGAAGCATTATTGAGCAAACACACTATATGCAACCTATTTTATGCGAAAGAGAAACATTGTGAATGATGCAATGATCTTAATAAGAGGAACTTATAGATCACTGAATAAGGACAAGAGAGTCATTCAGGTAAATACTCAAACTGTAAACATATTTATGAGGGTACCTTTTCATTGCCTTTCCCTCCATCCCCCAAATATAATATTGCATAATCACCAAAGGAAAGGTAGCTTCTTCTCAGGCAGTGACCAGAAAGACATACTGGATCACACAACTAGTGGTACTTGCAGTGATGAGTCCTGTTTCTTTAGGCTCTCCTTAAAGTACAAAGGCCTACTTTGTTTCCACAGATTTATGACTTCACTGAGGATATGACAGTATGTTTAAATACAATATAGACTTTGTGCTCCTAGCCTATGAGAACTGCTGTTGTGAAATTAAATTATGTAACATAAAAACTAACAAGACTCTAACCCAGTAGACCTCAAAGAGTATTTTTCATCATATGTGCACCTAATGAATCAAGAGGAGAATGCAATTGAATGTTAATACACTAAAGAACAAGTGATATCCATAAAAACAGTTGCTTTCAAAACCATCTACTTTTTTCTGCATGCCTACATCAATAACATAACAAAACCCTGTTCCACTTCAAATAAATGATTAGCAAAAGTATGACAGATAAAAAATGCAAGGAGGTAAGAAACTAAATAAGGCACTGCGATTTGTTCCGTAAGTAGGTATCTAGTTTTCCAGTCTGAATAAAAACTATTTTTTAATACAACAGTGCTATTAGTAGCACAGGAGCATAGGACCACCAAAAGATTTCATCATAGTACCACAGAATTTGCTGACACCAAACTGACTCCAGACAGAAGTAGAGTTGATAAATGCATTGCTGTTTACAGTGCCCAAATTAAAGAATAAAAAAAGAAAAAAGAAAAGTACAACAAATATTTGTCCTTCAATTCCCATCACTTCCTCTTAAATCCAGTGTAGCCCTCAACCTAAAATGAGAGATTTCCTCTACCTGCTTCAAGATGTTGCTTGAAATCTGTCACCTGTTATGTAACTTAATAAACATGGCTTGATTCACGTCTCTCTTGTACACAATAAAATACACTTTGAATAGCAAATTTCACATGAAATTTTATCTTCTTCAACCTCAGGCAGGAAGCACACAGGGCAAGTCTACAGGTCTACAGGTTCTCATGGTTTCAGCACTTGGGTACTCTTAGGAGTGCAATTGTACAGCACAGAATGTAGCCATTTAGTGTGCCTGTTTCTTCTCATGGTAAGACATAGTACATCCCTTTAAAACATTAAGACAGTTTGAAAGCATAATCAGCTACAAGAAATTGTAAAATTATGTTTCTCCATATATGGACCTTTCTATGGACAACCATCCTTCTTTGTGTGTTACGATGGGAAGGTTCACCCTGCAGGGGGTGAACTGTAATGTTCTGCAAACCATGCATACTGTTATTTAAATTCAGATTGTCAGAGAGAAGTGATTTTTACATAGCAATGGTCTAAGTATAAAACTGCTGCAGATGTGTAGTTAAATGAAGTGCCCCTATAGTAGTAGATGCAACCAATAAAGCTTGAACAGCATAGCTTGGAGATTACAGAGATTTGAAATTGAATTAATGAGGCCTACCAGAAAATAACCTTTGAAGTTTTCTCTTGTTAAAATTGACTATAAAGAAGCATAGAGGGAAGTGATTTTTTTAGCTCTTGCACAGCAATTTGCCTTTACTCCTACTTTCTGGATCCAGGATTTTAAGATTAATGGTGGTTTAAACAATTGTGTTTCATATTATAATAAGAAATTTAGCAAAAAATTTTCCAGTTATAGGGATAAGCAGTTGGATAGTTCTTATAATTTTCCAGTCAGACTTAGCTTCTGTTTATGTTAAATACTCATTGATCATGATTTTTACAGATTGACTCTTAATCTGTGTTTGGAGTAATAGATGCTACTAACATATTCACCAGTGATGTCTCAATGATTTTGAGAAGGAAAAGAAATACTAAAGATGAGTATAAGAAGTAACTTATCTAATCCTTTGCTTAGCACAGCTGAAAAAGCTAAGAATTACATTTCGCATGAGAGCATCAACCGATGTAACTCTACACTTAAACACGGAGAATCATCTGATCCTCAGGATGAAAGACACAGACCTGAGATGGCCTGTGATGATCCAATTATCTTACCAGTGTCAGTAATTATAAAGCACTCCTCTGTTTTGACTGGATACAAATAGCTTTGCAAAGGACATGAAAACCATGATCTTTACAAGATTAAATTTTATCAATAACTTAATTCATAATCAGAACATTGAATGAACAGAGAGACATTGGAGCAATGCTCTTCTAAAAGAAAAAGAGGCATTTTATAAAGGCACAGAAACTAAGGAAGACAAAATCACATTAAGACACTTTATATCTTTCCTTGTCCCCATCTGTACAATATCATTAATGAACAACATAGACCCTTTCTTCCAGAGTGATGGAGAAAGAATTTAACCAGACATATAGTCTATCTAGCTTGCTTTGCAGTCAATTAGAAAATAAGTCTATGAAAATAAAAAAATATAATAAAACCACCCCACAAAAAACCACTAGAAACTCAAACAACTTCCTAAGCTAGAAGTTGTAATAAAAGATACACAAGAAGCAAATAAAATCCCATCATGTTTATGTAATGAAACTGAACTTTTCAACATTTTCATTTAGGTAGCCCCCAACTGTAAGTTCCTTTAGTTTTGTTGGTTTTGTTGCTACAGAGCAAAAGCTCACCTACATATACCATATCGACAAAATGCACCTCACAGCTACAGTAAGCATATCTTCTCTCTGTCTTCTTGGTGCTGACTGATCCAACAGTCAGCAACTGAGGCCTTGGTAAGTATTTGCCCCATGAATGAAGAGTTTATATGCAACGGGCTCAAGCCAGCCTTTACTCTTACCTCATCATGTAACCCTGTACACTTTAAATACAATTCATCATGAATTAGCAGGGCTATTACTAAGAAATTCAAACTCTATCTCCAATTACTCTTGCTTCTAGGAGACTGTATACAAGGATGAGTCAAGAAGCTAATATATTATATACTTAATTGCTTTCCCATATTTTCGTTTCTAGGTGTCAATCCCAATGAGCATCTGTGAGTGCAGGCAACTCTCGTGCAGCCAGAGTTAAATAAAACTGACTGTTGAGGCCTGCTGAAAGTGATAAAATAAGTATCCATTTCTCCTGTGGTACACTAGGAAAGATGCTGCCATGAGACATCACTCTTGGCGAGGTAAGGTAGAGCAGACAAAAATAACGCCGATGTTTTGCCATCCAGCAAGGGACAAGGCACTCTCTCCCTTTGCAGCACCTTGTCTTTGCCAAGCAGGAAGGACACCCACCCCGACAAAGGCGAGAAATTCACATGGCTGTTCACCAGCTTGCTGAGGGATTTATTGCTTAGGCCAGTAGTATAATGTTCCACTTCTCAGCTGATCAGCTACTCTCTTTAAAAACTAAGGTATGCTATATATTCCTTGTGCCCCACACTGTACAAGAATTTTTACTTTTAAGGCTCTCTGCAATAGTGTAACATTGCAGGCCTTGAAAACATATAACATCAGAATCTGTAAAAAGAAAACATACTTTGTTCAGCCATGCTTTAGAGAAACAAGTAGATTGTCCACAGGTGTGACACTAATCAAACAAACTTCCTCACTGATTTCAATGAACACATTTCTCTTTTCTATTTGCCGTGGGCTAGGAGACAGCCTTTGTACTCATTTCATCTCAGCTGACAGACACCAGTTTAATCATTCATCAACAGGCAAATACATTCTTGCTCTGTGATAGTCCATGATTTTGGTAGGTGGGATAAAGGACCATAGGCATGTGGCACTATGTGAGTATCCGTTGGATGCTATACTTCACCTGACAACTGAGAGAGTCACAATTATAAACACAACTACCTTCCACACTGTTATCCTTCAGGATTACTTTGCCATCTGATGTGAAAAACTTGAGGCAAATTGTTGGCTGAAAATCATGGTATCACAGGCTAGTACAGTGTAGTAGGGACCTGGGAATGTCTCCAGTCCCAGCACTTGCCCAGAGAAGGCTCAGCCACATGATTGAGTTGCTCAAGGCTTTACAAAGTCAAGGCACGAAAACTGTAAAGGATGGAGTCAGCCCAAACTCCTTGACCAAAAGACTTTCCTAATCAACTTTCAATCTTTCAAAGATTTTTATTACATTGTCATGGTAGGAAAGCATCCATGGCAAAAAAAATTGCAAGATATCTCCCTCTCCTCCATAGCAAATAACATAAATAACAGAAATCTGTACAACAAATAAATAAATAATGTCATGTCTGTACTTTATGTCATTACCTGTTATTTTTATCCTAATTTTACTACATACTTGCCTTCCACTACCTACGTTGTTTTATCTTGACAAAGCAACTGATTGGATTGACAAACTTCCCAAATGCTTTTATGAATTTCATTTTGCAAAAGCTGTGTCTTTTATTGGATAGTATTTCTTCATTTGACAATCCTAAATTATTGTACAATTTCATGAGCATTATTCACACCAATTCTAGTGATATGACAGTTAATTTATGATGCAAACAAGCTCAGAGCATTTTACTGCATTACATATCCACTAAAATGCTATAAACATGGAAACTAAATGGGTGTAAGTGTCACCCTTGTTTTTATAAACATGTTAATTAGATGGTGGATTTATTTTTCACATTTTCATAGACCACTAAATGTCACTAAAATATTTGCCCTGAAAATTATTCTGATTTCACATGATAAAATGTTCATCTCCATAACTTTCTTTGGCAGAGCACAGATGTTATGAGGATCAGCTGTAGCGGCTGGGGCTGTTTAGCCTGGTGAAAAGGAGGCTGAGGCAGGACCTTGTTCCTCTCTACTAGACATGTGGGGATGATCTCTTCTCCCAAGTACCAAGTGATAAAACAGGAGAATACAGCCCCAAGTTTCATCAAGGGAGCTTTAGATTTGATTATTAGGAAAAAATTTGTCAACAAAAGGGTGGCTAAGAATTGGAATGGGTTGCCCAAGGAAGTTATGAAGTCAACTTCCCTGGAGGTTCTCACAGACCTGTAGATATGACACTTAGGGACACAGATTAGTGGTGGACTTGGCAATGTTAGGTTTACAGTTGGACCTATATGATTTTAAAGGTCTTTTTCAACCTAAATGATTCCATGATTACATATCCCTGATGTTGTATAGTATGAAGCATAGTTTACATAAGGAGAAGCAGCAACTCAAAAAACAACTCAGGCTTCACTGTGAGACAGACATGTTTGCTGGACTAGTCATCACATCTTTTCCTAATAGCATATAGTCTGTTAGCAATATGCATTCATGACACCCAGACTGAAAACCTCCATAACACTGAAGCAGTGACTTCTTCTAAATACGGCATTCTGCTACCTTTTTCTATAAGGAGTTCCTCTGTGTTCACCAAGATTGTTCTGTTGTTGCACTTGGGTACATCAAGTGCTAGTGCTGTAGGATTTTAACGTGTTTGGTATTCATACAACTGGTGGTAAAAGAGCAGTGTAGAGAAGTGAACTTGGACATGTAGACCTAAGTCATGGGGAGTGTCTTCAGCTCTGAAAAGCACACTTCACTGGCAAATCCAGTTGGCCATTCAAGGAAGGATTGCTTGTTCTTCAGTGTGCAAAAACTCCTGGCATCCTCCAATTCTGAAGACATATCATTAGCTTTGACCCATTTGCAGATCTGGTTTCTCAAATTAAAGTACATATACCAAAGAAACCTATGTGCAAAGATTCTTAAGCTGACATAAAAAAAAAATCCTGGTTGCTTTGATAGAAGGTGTATTCATATCTCAGGAAAGCCCCAGTTCCTCCGTGCAGATTCCATTTACGCGAATAATCCCCTAGAATTTTTTCTCCCTTTATTAATTTGCTCCCAGGAGGCATGGGAGGGACCTCTCAGGAGACCAGTGAAACAGCATGAGCTACCCTGAAGGCTGGATGGGGGTGATCCTATGTGGGCAGGCTTCATTGGCACCCATGTGCCACACCAAGAGCCATAACAGTGACCTATACTCTTTACCTCAAAAGGGTGCTGCTGTCTAACCTTCACCTACCTGAAAGAGGCAGCAACGAACAGAACTGACAGCTTGCCCCAGCTAGCTAAGGTATCTGTTGATGTTGGTACCTAGGGTTTAGCCCCAGCAGGCATGTAATTTCAGAACACCTTCAGAACTCAGGCATGGAGGGTCTTTCTCCCAGGAGTTGGCCAGCCAAGTCAGCAGAAGCTGGGCTCTGATTTCATTTTGGTATAAAACTGTTTGCTTTGGACTGGGGGCACAGCAAAACTGAGTCATAAGCTGACCTGTTTCCCCCCAGCCCTCCCACCACAGACAAGCTCACCTTGGCTGGAATTACTGGGTGACCCCATGCCTCTGCCACTGTGGGAGCATCTCCATTCTCAGACCAATCCCATCATCACATGGGCTGACAGGGAGGTGGTATGTGATCAGTTGGAATATCAGAGCCAGACAGGTCAGAGCAGGCTCTCTGTTTCACCTCCTCTTTTATCAGCAGCTCACATCTGCCACTGCCAAGTCACCCCAGCCGTCCACTGTCAACACTATTAACTTTCCTACAGAGAGTTTTAATTAGGTAAATAAAAAATGGTAATTAAATCAACATTACGTAATGTGTTTCTGATTTGTAATCTCATTTAAATTAATTAACTGACTCAGTCCTTGTTTAGTTTTAAACTGCCCTAGTTAAAAAATGGAGCTCTGGGAGTAAATCCTGTTTTTATTATAGTTGAAAGAAATTCAAGGACCTAGAAGCATTTAACAGAACCAAAATAGCAATAAGCACAGTAAGCTTTTCAGCTTTATATCCCATGTACAGATTTATATTTATAATTTAAATTCCCTTATTTGTTTATGTAAAATAAGTCATAATACTTATTTTTTCAAAATATTACTTACACAATCTATAAAGACCATATGTTGCTGATTTTGAACTTTCCCCAGCTGTGTTATAAGATATGCTGTGCATGGAATATATACATATCTATGTATGTGCGCACACACACACACACACACACACACACACGTTTTTAAGGAAAGGCTTACATTTTTTCACGGCCTGAAACAAATGTTTCCCATACCTCATAATATTAGTTGAGCTCTTTTTTGACATGTACATTAAGAAGAGATTTACATAGGTATCATACCACATGTGCTTGAATGTGAAAGAATGAGGTTTGTGTCCAAAACTTGTTGGTTTCAGTAAGCAAAGATGAGATAAAATGCTTAATTTTGTCTGTCTGGAAGATACTGTGGATACTAGTTATAGACAGAAATATTCAGAAATCTTTTCTGGAAACCAAGAAACTTTTTACTTTAAGGTATGTTTCATAAAGGTCTTTTGTTACGGATTCTTCAGAAAAGCAAAAGCAAAATTTAGAACTTAATTAAAGATTTATTTGGATGTTTACAGAAGAAATAAATTATATGATAGATTATATTAATTTAAAAGGTTCTATTTGTAAGCTAATAATACGAATTTCCCTGCACATACATTCAGCTAATTAATAAACTTTCCAAATCTTTCTGTTCTGTAAGACAAAAGTCGACTGTGACCTTCATTTACTGTATATTACTAAGATCTTCACAGAATCACAGAATCAATTCAGAAGACCTCTGAGATCATTGAGTCCAACCTATGACTAAACACCACCTAGTCAACTAGTCCCTGACACTGGGTGCTACATCCAGTCTTTTCTTAAACACTTTGAAGGATGTTGACATCATCACCTCCCTGGATAGCCAATTCCAATGTTTGATCACCCTTTTTACGGAGAAATTCCTTCTAATGTCCAACCTAAATCTTCTACATGGATTCTGTTTCCATGGAAGCCAACGTAGATTTTACCACTGACTCCCATGCAATCAAGATTTCATTTTCTGTTGTATTTTAGTACAGTAAAGTAAAAACAGTTCAGAGAGAGAAACTTCACATTTCCACTACATAAACCAACATTTTTAGGCATGGGATAGTGATGACAGGACTAAGAAAAAAAATCAGTTTTGTTAACATGAGTCATAGACAAAAATTTTAAAATCAATGGAAAGTTGCTCCACCAAGTTTTGGATGAGGCACTTCATGGTAAATTACAGTTTAAAAGTAGCACAGTTCAACATGTACCGTAGGATAGATAGGCATGTTTTCTTCCCATTAAATCATACAGTAATAAAAGCCAGATTATTCAGCCTTTCAGAAACTTACAATCACATGCTATGTCACAAGTCTAAAATTTCACCTGATAAATAACTCACAAATAATAACATAGGCTCACAAAGCCTCTCAATTATTCCATAGACAGAGATCCCCTAAAACGCCAAATATTCTGCCACGCTATGTGCTAATTGGGGGAAATTGATAGCAATTAAACTAAAATGTTAGTCCTTTCCATACCATGGAAACTCCAATACTCGACCTGAGCACTGCCATGTTTATTACTTCTTCAAGTCAGATAAGAACAGTATGAGGAAACACCTCTGTCAGTAAGTACAACTGTGTTTAGGAACTCCCTCATAAATAACATTTTCTGTGACATAGAGGGGGAAAGGTTTAATGAGTTGACAACATGAACATCATTGCAATGTTTCTAAACACTATAAGGTTTACCAAGGGATCTCCTAATTTTGACCTATGATCTGCAATTCTACTACAACTGTTATTTTCAATTAATTTCAGCTTTATTATTGGTGATAAAATTCAATCTTTAGCAAAAAGAATATGGAACGGAACATATCAAGAAAAGACCCTAGGGGAGTGATGGTCTGGGTGTGGCTGATTTGATTGTTTTTTCGTCAACTCTTTTCTGTACTCTGATGATTATTTCTTGCCTTGGC
>JAOXXN010000368.1:2657488-2669644 GCA_026770055.1 Myrmophylax atrothorax
TGTAGGATTAGAGCATTTTCCTTAAGGTGTGGCCAATCTTTCCTCTTGCCTTATCATTAAACATCCACATGTACTTTTTGATTAAAAACATACTCTGAAAAAAACAGTATATTAAAGAGGTTTTTGTAAGTAACAGTGAACAAAAAACAACTTGTGGAACAAAAGTCTGTGCACTCCTTAGCAAAACAACTAAAATGGCACAGACAGTTCACTAACACTGTTATAATAGTTTGGGGTATTTTGATGACTATTTCAAATTAAAAACTTGAAAGTTACATAAAATTTCCAGTGTGCAAGCCCCCCGAGGGATTTGGAAGGGACAACCAACTAATCAGCTGGAATGATATATTAATCCTTTACCTCTAACTGCCCCAGTTCAAATGTGGGTTAAATCAAAAGTGCAGAAGTTGTTTGCCTAGCACCTCGTGGGACTTCGCCACATTACAAAACCACAAAATCTGTGGAAATTACCAGCATCTTCAAAGGACACCAAGTAGTGAAATAGATGGGTTCTTGAGGCCAAGGGGGAAACACATCAAGTCTCACTACAAAAGCAGCTTAAAAAATAAAATGACACAACTATGTCAAATTCCTGTTGATCTACCTGCTACTGGGCACCAACCATTTCATCCATAAGCAGCAATGACATATTTCTTTATCAAAGACAGACTAACACTTGAATTTCAATACACAGGACAGTTTCCAAAAACTAAGTTAGATGGCTGGAAATATACCAAATCCATTTCACTGGTATGAAATACATTCATTCAAAATCACACCTTTCTGACCCAAAGTACATCAGGAAACCTGGATTTCTAAAGATTTTCCATTGGCTGGGGATGGAAAGTAAGAGAAGACATAGCAATGTTAAAATGGCCAATAAGTTCTGTTAAGATGTTTAGAACTTAACATTTGTTAACGTACCTAATACATTGAATGGCATCTCACAGTGACTTCAAGGGAAATTAGGAATAGTTCTACAGACTTCATTTGACCTAATGCAGATGCATGCAAGACTAATACAGACAAATGCAAATTTGACCCAAGAATTGTATTTCATACACAAATGTATGTCAGCCATCTCTGAGATGTTTTTAAGATGCATACAACTCACAGATGCCACAGTTTATAAGCCTAACCTAATAAATCTGTATTGTTGAATACACATCTAACTTATGAGTAGTCGTACTAGAGCCCAGAGGAATAATTTAAGCAGGAACTAAGATATTCCAACTGAGCTTTCAAAAAAAATTGACTTTCATGCAGAAAACAATCTGCCAGTCCTACCAACAGATCTATGTACCTTGCCATTGAAAAAAAAAAAGATACTGTATGTGAAAGAAACTGCATCAAGAATTTAAGCTGGACATAATACATGTATCTAGGTTGAATTGTTTCAAGTCTTTGGGAAAAAGCAGTCAAACTCTTTTATTTTTCCTGCCAGTGTGCACTTTAAGTGGGAGCAGAAGATTGTGAAAGCTGTTTTTGAAAACTGTCCCTACTCAGCTTCTGGAAAAGATTATCTGACACCACAGATATATTTATCTTCCCAAAACCACCATATTCCATTAGGATACACAACCCCACCTTTCAGAGGCATAGGAACCTGTAACAGAGGATAGGGATATCAAAAAATTATCCTAAGTAGTTTTTCATACTCCAAATAAGCAATTTGTTTTTCAAAACAGGTTGTACATCCTTCCTAATAATACAAAGATATGAACAGTGATGTCTCCAAGCACAACACAGTTCCAAATGATTATTCACATCATTCTAAGGATATGGATCAGTTTAGTCAGAGTTTTTGCTATTTGATCTTGATTTGCCTGGATTTCTTTTTCAGTGTTAGGCAAAGAAGAGTGAAGGCATTTGATCTGTTCTGAAAATAAAGGAGATGCTTCTCAAAAATTCTTTTTGATTTTGCTTGGAGGGTTTTTTAAAATTATTATTATACATTTAGTGACTTCTGTCAGAAGTTTGGAATGCTGGAATAGTTGCACAAGAGAATGATTGACAGGTCAAGTGTTCTTATCTTAACATGGAAAACAACAACCAGTCTATGCAAAATAGTAGTAGAAAAAGATCCTGTATTAAGCAGTATAGACTTTTTTCCCCAACAAAGGAAAAATGCAGATTTTGCTTCTATAATGCTGTTTGTATTATAGAAAGATGATGTCAGTTCCTGTTTTACAACTCTTAGATCAGGTCCACAAAGAGAAGAAAAGAAATTCTCAGATGGCTTGAGAACAGCCTGAACTAGATCAATATAATGCCTTTTACAGAGGAGACTTCTTGAGGTGCAGCCTGCACACAAACCACAGACATGAATATTTTGCTAAAATTTAATCTACTTAGTCACTTCCAGCTTTGATACCCATTCCTAACATATACATGATGACACTGCACACCCAAAACATGACTAGTATCAGTCAGGAGGACAACTAGAGCCTTCAACACCAGCTGACAGCCTAATGTGCAATTTACCAACACTGAAAGAGGCCTGAGTTATACCCCAAGAGTAGATTGTGTTAGGATGCTCTCAAAAATCACAGGATAGAGCAATCTGGAGTGCTGCTGCATGACTGTTGTTAGACTGCAGCTCATCTGAGAAGAAAAATGGGACAGGGCTATGCTTAACATAGAATTCCAGCCCTGCAAACTTGATCAGAACTTTACCATCTCCAGTAATAACTACAGCAAACTGAAATATGCATATGAACACCTCTGCAAACCCATCCTTTTTCAATCAGCTGAATTAATCAACCCTTTCTCTGATTGTCCTATTCTGTGCTTCTCATCACCTGGAGTGAGTGGTGAAGGAAAAAAGAGAGCAGAGACAGTGGAAGCTGTGTTCCTCCCATCCCTCTCTCACTTTTGGGGCACTTGGTGTTCTCTCTCTTGTTTCTGGAAGACAAGAGTGCAAGAAATGCAAATGACATTTTGTTCATTGCCACAGGAAGAAGATGCAGTGAGATCCACCCACACTGGTGACCAGCCAAGAAAGCTGGAGTCTCCACGAGGAAAAAAAGGTCATGAATCTGAGGGTTGCAATGAAAGGCCAGAGGTTAAACAGGACTGAGGAGGCATATCAGGGATACAGAGCACTCAGCAGCCAGCATAGAAGGGCATCTACTCCCTCCACCTTTTCAGTGATAGAATCGACCTAAAACCCATGGTTCAATAAGAAATTCAGAGTCTTAGCATCCTTCTCCAAAACATGGAGGAAGGCATCTACTGGAGATGTGGGCAAATATTCACTGCAAAACAGTAACCAACATTAGGCTATTTGTGCGGTGTCACACCTACATTCATTCATTTCCAAACAGAAATGGAAGCTCTCTTTGCTGACTAAGCTATGGTTTTGGCTTGAGAGCTCTAAATGTATGTGCTGATATAAGTTTCATTTCTCTGCAGATACCACTACAGTAGGAACAGCATCATTCAGTTAATTAAATGGAATACAATACCAACCACATAATGTTAATATCTCAACACTGCGCTCTTAACTGTCCTTGCGTAACTTATACCCACATACTACATCACCCCATTGACTTTTCCATTTCCCCACGCTTTAAAGAATGTCTAATGACTCATCATTTGTCTAGATGCCTCTGGGAGTCATGATCTGCCCCACAGCAACTCCTTGTATCCAGGTGTAAAACAAAGTGATAAATAAACTCACTCACTGATCTCTGCACAATGAGGCAGTAGGTCAAAACTTTAACAGATGTTTCCAAATTTACCTCTCTTTTGAGGCTGTGGTAGATCACCAGGATATATTTTTCTATTACACATGGCAGAACTCAATTTACTTTAAACGTGCACTTGTTAGATGTGAACAAACTGTAACATAAAAAACTAAAAGAGTTCAGTTGTGGCAAAATGTTAGCAAGAACTGTGCCTGTGCTACTCTTAGTGTTTTTACCCAAGTGCAGTGATCTTTTTAAAAATAGTATTTAGGACTGTTCACTCAGGGGCTGTATGTTATTTACAGATTTAGGAGTAGTATTTATAACAATTATCAAACATTTCTACCTACTAAGCTAAGGTTTTTATATTATTTTTTTCAGCATGAACTGAATAGTTAATATGCATAAAGACAACGAGATTCCAAATAAATCTACAGGTAACTTTTATTAAGAAGAATTAAAGATCCATAATTAATTTGTGATAGAACCAGTATTAGCTGGTGTCTTCCTTTCTAGAGAGGTGGAGTTGTTGTCTTTGTCAAAACATATATGCCTCATGGGAAAAATGAGGTCTCTCCCAATAAAATTAACTTTACAGTTCCTCTGACTTTCTCTTCCTCCTTTCTCTTGTGAAAAGTTTCCCTTTCAAAAAAGTCTTCTTCATCCCACATCCCCATTGCCTCATTTCTTTTTTCTTCCTCTTCTAAACACCCATACATCACCCCTTTCATAGCCACTATTTTTGGTTAGGGTTTTCACCCTTACTACAGATAGCTTGGGTGTTGGATGCTTATTGCAGGACACTGCCCCTGGCAATTAAAAAAAAATTGATACAGGGAGTTAAAAAAAGAAATGGTACAGGGATTTTAAAAAAACAAACTGCTATGCTATACAATAAAACTGTATAGCCATCTAGAATTCAATGTGAACCCAAGATAGAAAAGAAATGCAAGTCAAAAAATACCAATAAATGTGGTTTAAAAAGAAAAACAAACCTAATAAATTCCTTCATGTAATCATCTTCTTGGAAACATTGCAGAATGCACTGCAGATACAACTACCTATCCCACCTGATCACACCTCCAAATGTTAACTCATGATTGTATTTCAAAGAGTGATAAGCACTACATAGTTCTGACGATGACTCAAAACTTCCACAATGCAAAATTATGAAATGCTAGACCTAGGTAGAGAACTTCCTTTTTCTCTAAGACAACATTTGTTCTAAACTGTAAGTGCTGATGCCCTTCCAATTTTTTTTTTAAATATTGCTTTCACAGCAGCCAAAGTGGCATTTTTTCTACTAGAGCTCGAGGTCATTTAGCAGTCACTGGAAAATTATCCAGTCTGCCTCCTTGGTCCTCAATGCTGCCATAAGAAAAGATGAAAAAAACATACTGTTCATAGATTGGTCTAGACAACTTTACACACACCAGCTGGCAGAATCTTGTCATTATTCATAAATATGGTGTAAGAAATAACTGCTTCCCAGATTTTGATGAATCCCAAATATAAGTGCCCACACTCAGCAGGCAAGTTGATGCTGGCTTATGTAACAGTTGGGGATTTAAACCTCCTGGAAAAGCAGTGAGCCACTTAACTGGTGACTGAGCAATTGTACTATATGATTTGTGCACAAATTGTCGATTAATTGGACTTAAAGCAGAGGTGAACTATTACAGTGAAATGATATTTGCACTTGCTACCAGTTACAGTAATTAAGCACAAAGAGCCTGGAGAAAAGTCACTAGTGAAAGGTAGTTGGTTTTATTTGATATTTCACTCTGTAAAGTCCTTCATGACTCTAGGATGTATATTACACACACCTGAAGGAATTAACTTCCTCTGCACTTTATTCTCAAAGAGTTCTTGTAGAAGCAGCAAGTCATGATGCTCGGAAGAATAAAATTATGGAACTTTGGAGAATATTCTCACTCAGCAACTGGAAGTGGACACTGCAATAGCAAGTGTATTTTACATGTGAACTGATTTTTAGTTTAGGAACATTTCTCCTATTGTTTTCTCTCACTAGGAAAGGGAAAGCTCCAAAAGTAATTTTAAATTCTACTTATTTTGGTTAATAAGATTACTTTTCTTCTTTTTCCCCTCAAGCACATCCTTGTTTTTGAAAGCGTTCCTTTTGACATCTAAATCTTTAAAAGAAGCCAAAAAGTGCTTGTGGTTTGGCTCTCACTGTAACTTCTAGTGGATAGCTTCTGGAAGAACTAATTTATTTAGAATCCTTCATCATTATTATAATTAATATACAATGGCAGGTTTCTTAGAAATTAGTTTTGCTATGGTTCAATCCCATTGGATAAAATGTGGGGAAAAAAATCTTGTTTCACATATTTTTCAACTGTTTCCAGGGGAGGCAGGGGAGTAATTTGGCAAGGCTAAGTTTCAGTACCCTACTTAACAACAGAATGCTATCTTTCTGCTGATTTTGATTTTGAAATGCAGAGGGTTTATATGTAACAAGCTGCCAATGGAACTAAAAATTTTCTAAGTATTACCTATGTGCTTCCATTTTAAGTCACATCTATATAAACCCTGCAAAGCAGCTGTGCAACATTGATTTGTCTTACTCTGAATTTTCAGGTGGATTTAGCCTGACCATCTCGTACAAGAGCAGGGTTCTGAAAACAATTCTCCACTGAAATGGCTGGATTTTCATAGTTTTACTGTTGAAATCAATATTCAGTTTTGAAAATCTCACCTGAACCTATTTCTACCCTATTCATCAGTTTTTGCTCCTGGTGACACTACCGTACCAGGACACCAACAAGACACTTATCTGACCTTCCTTCTCTTTGCTTATACTAAACACAGATTTTGAGTGAATTACAATGGTAAGATAAAATATTTCCTGGAGAAGTATCTCAGGCAATGACCTCATAAGCAGAATTGACGTCACAGAATTTATGATATGTGATGGTGCACTACTTATGAACGTAGTCCAGCCTTCACATATTCCTTTCGGTGTACTGGACCTGCAACCTTTTTCTCCTTCCCTCACTTCCCTTCCTTTGTTTTCTCTTTTAAAACTGCAAATTCATAAATGGGTACAGAAGCTCACTAAATTCTGCTACCAAACACAGATGCCAGTGATCCCACAGTAGGTCTTCCAAAGGAAAATGTCATTTAAAATGTTCAAATGACATGGAGGACCTCTTTGCCGTATTTGTATTTTGAGTGAAATTCGCTCTGGAATACTGCACACTGAATTTTTTTTGAGACTTCCCTGCTAACTCAGGAGAGCTTTGAAAACAAGAAAAAATATCTGGTTTGTTAGCTCTTCGTCTTTCTGCTTGATGGAACTGAATAGGAAGAGAATATGATTTTTAGAAGGAAAGACTGGAAGACACATTCAAAGTCTGGCACAAAATAATCTCACACTTGTCAACTACTATTTTCAAGGCCAAAGTCAGCCTCCATGTTCTAGTAATAGCCTAGCATAAAACTTTTAGAGAAAAGTCTGACCACAGGCCTTTCCTTATGCAGAAAAGAGTCCTCATCCTGGCTGAGGTTGTAAACAGAGCCCCCTGTAATGGCTCTCCACCCTCTTAATTCAAGCAGTACCAAAATCTTGTCAACTGTTGTGACTTAAAAGAAACTGTCTTGTTTGAATGCTGTACAGAAGGAAGATCAACCCTCTCTGAATAAAAGCCTGTGTTTATGAAGCTCTTGGCAGCAGATCTGTTATCACAAACTATTTTGATTGCATGTGAAAAGCCCTAAGTGAAAATTATTTATTCTTTATGTATTGTGCAATGGAGAGATTAAATCCCTTAACAGTAGGTTCTCATTTTGTAGGTGTACATCCTACATTCATTGTGCTATTTTTACTAATCAGAGGCTTATAGCAGGTTATAACTTAAGATGATTGCTGGTCGTGAAATGCACTAGTTATGTGCCTTATGACAATACACAAAGGTGCATAGCAGCGAACTTGCATAAAATGCCAAAGTAATCTTTCTCTTATGAAAAGAAATTCTTTACAAGCTGACAGATCTTCAACTTTGAGTAGTAAAGCCTCCTTCTTTTTCTGCATAAAACAAGAACAGGTTAACAAAAGCAGGAACTAAAACCTATCTTCTTTCTCTTCTTCACAAAGCATAGGAATTTCAGGAATTTGAAATGACATGATTTGAGAAGTTATGTGAAGAAAAATAAGTCTCCTCTGATAATAACAAAACAGTCAAATTTGAAAATTAGTTCATAAACAGTTCATATTGAAGACCTGTGAGTCACAGAAACACAGAACCACAGAATATACCTGGTTGGATCATATTAATTTAATTTAGAAGCAAAACAGACATCTTAGGTAAAGGGCAAAAGGTTTTATGGGCATAAAAGTTAAACTAATATTGCATTCTGTTGAAGAAAAAAAAAGGAGGAGAAGGAAGAAAGAGAAAAGGAGCAGCAACAAATAGTGGGCAAGTCAATAGTGCCTGTACTGTTTCTGCATGACTGCATTTTCTCATGCAAGAGGTACTTCTGTACTACAATGAGACTATGGTAAACCATCTGTTTAGGGATTAAAGATCCATCAACACTGAATGTTTAGTTCAACATAAATTGGTCACTTGTTCTACTGTACATTCACCATTGTCCCCCCAAAGCACTCAATAAATATCAGCTTTTTAATTCTGTGAATAAAGAGAAAATGTATTTGCTACGTGGTCTTATAATAACAGTGATGTAGCTGTAAATTTTAATGTAAATTACAATCAGTCTGAAAGTTTTAGATCCAGGAACTGGACTGCAGCTGTGGAACTGAAAGGCCAGTTGATGACTGTCCCCAGGGATTTGAAATACTCAAAGAATAAAAACATGAGGCATATCATAAAATAAAGTGTAAACAAGCTGAGTAAAAAAAAATAATCTAAACCTGAATATTTAGTCTAAATTTCAGGAAAATATTTGCATTTGTGAGACATTTAGCACTGATCATCTTTTCCCAAAGGAGTGATGTAACTCTCCTTTTGCCAAACCTCAGCAGGTTTGTGAAAGTAAGCATGTTTGAGATGCATGTTTTAATGCGACATCTGATGAAACGAGAGTTACATATAGAAGGTGTTGGTCTCATTTACTGATTGGAATTACAATCCCAAGGATTAGAACATGTAAATAATGCTTCTGTTACATTTCTAAAATTTACTACATAAAGAGCACAATATCCTTCAATAAAACATGTGATGCATTACTTTGTAAGACATACCTCACTGCATCAATAACAATCAGCTCATTTTTGCCTGAAGTCTTAAAAGCAGCCCAAAAAGGGTAAATCCTATAGATATTTCTGTTGATGTCTCACTAAAATGCACCTTGCCTTTCTGCTTTGAGCTTTCTCAGCTATGAGTTAGCAGAATGGAAGCTCTGAAAGAGCAAGCACAACACAATTACAGTTTCCTGCAGCCTAGTGAAAGCTCTTATTCAGCAAAGTAAAGTCTTGCTCACTGAAGACAAACTATGTAAACTCCTCCTAAAAGGCAAGAGAAAACCACTAATTGCCTAAGCTTAGAAAATTTCTTCCCCTATGGGCAGGTTATTCTCTAACTGTCAATTAAGAGTTTCTTGCACATTCCACCAGCTGCTATCAAACATGGAGTGCTGCACCAAGAGCTAAGTACATGATCCTGGACCACTGATCCCATCTGATATGATAAAATTCCTGTGGTCATAGCACATCTCTATCATACCATTTTACATACTTCCACATAGAATTTGTGGCCTTTTTTCAAGGACTTCTCTGATTACATACCATTCCTCCCTGCTCAGGACAATAAAGCAGGCATTCAATTCAGTTTCTGTGATCTCTGAAAATATACTTCAGGATGATCTGTAGAGAGAATGCCTTCCTGAAATGGTGTCTGTTCATGATCTGTCAGCAGTGTCTGTCTCCTTCACCAGATAAATTAGCCAAGGAAAGAGGGGTGTGGTTAGTGAAAGCAGCTAAGGAACTCAGCATCCTGTACCCACAAAACTGCTTTATCTATTTCAGATACTCTTGCCTATTAGTTAACTCCCACAGACTGAAGTGTTCACATGGATAAAGTATTTTTTAGCTCATCAGAAATTCAAGGGAAGAAGAAAATCCTCAACTATTAACTTTTATGTAAACATTCTCCTTTTGGAAATAAAAGTTCTAAAGATGCATATCAGCACTGCCCCTCTGTAGGAGCAGGTATATCAAAAACCAGACTGTAAACAAGGAGTTAATATGTTGAGGCCCAAATCCTCCTGCCCACAAGCCAGTATAATAAAATCTGAGAAACAGAGCTGACAGTAGCTCTATCTCATAAATTAACCAAGCCTGTCATAAGACAGATGACTGGCCATGATTAGCAAATGCACTAGTGTTTTTGTTTGCATCTGAACCTCACTGAATGATGCTGACACTGAGCAGAGTGTTTATTTAGCAAGACAGGCTAGTCATACATTCCTAGAACTACTACCTCTTCCTTGTTCTTACTGTTTGCTACACCCTCCCCTGGCATCAAGCCTTGCAATAGTCCATAAACTCCTTAGGGCAGATATTATGTCTGTGTTGGTTTTCCACAGTGCCCAGTGTGATTAAATTTTTATCTCAACTGTAATTTCTAGACATTTCTTCAAGTATAGAGGGAGTAGGGTGGCTAAGGAGCAGCTTTTGGGAACTACATTGTTTTTTTCAAATGTAGTTCACATTTCTGGACCCAGATTTTGACTTCATGTGATGGAAAATAGAAATTTAAGCGAATCAAAATATTTTTAAATCCTTATTAAATATTCAAGAGAAATTGCAGGTGCATTGTCCTCATGCTTTTGCTGCTCCTGCCCTCATACACTTGCAGACGTTTTCTGTCCATACGGCTCCTTCAAAAGAGATGGAAATATCACATTCCTACTTGTTCCACTGATGTAACCGTTCCTGGGTGGGGTAAAAACAAACATACAAACAAAAAGACAAAATAACCTCACCAAACTAACCTTTTTAAATTCCTTAAAATTATCTTGAAAAAGATGAAAAATCCTTAACCATGTGAAAAAGCCCAGGGCCTTCCACCTGACAGTACTGTATTTATCTTGTTCTCTAAATTATCTAAACAATTGAAATGTTATTCAGCAAGTTGCATTTTGTATATATATCTGATTATTCAACCTCAGTTTCCCAGAAACCACTTTCTAAGGAATGTATCAGCTAGATGGAGGTAGAGAGAGTGTTAACATGGCTGGGTCAAGCATTTCTTCTGTCCTTTATGATTAACAGTGAATAGGCTGATTCCTACGCATCCCAGGAATAATTGCTCAACTTCAAAGCCAGAGCCTCCCAGTCTCATAGGACTGCAAGGACTTCACATCTCTTGCTGTTTTTATTTCAGATTGCGTGGCTTCAGACTAACAGTATGCTTGTGTCTCATTGTAAAAGATGTGCTCCCAACTGCAACAGAAACTTTTTTCTTAGCATCACAGTTCATAAACACTAACAAATAAAATTTTAAAAGCAAAGGAAATATCAACAGAACAAGTAATTGCAGCTACCATATGCACTTCAACAGAAAACACACAGATGCAGTATGAGAATTCTGTAGTTGTTATAGTGAAACATCAGACAGCCCCAGGTTGACACCTTGCATGGCAAGTCTTCAATTTAAGCATAGACACTTAAATGTATTATGCTTTGGATGGGGTTCAAAAAAATCAGATTTACAGAGGTGGTTTGCTAGAATAAAGAGACAATATTTGACTTGTTGCCAAGGACAATCAAGGAGAATCCCCAGGGCAGAATGCCATTTCAGGACTACATCGCAAGAACAAGGGCCTTAAAATATGGGGTCAGATGAAGTTTTACACACACTGAGATGCCCTCCCAAAAGTCTCTTTCATTTGGTTGAGATCTAAAATGTATCAAAACCAGTACGGTCTTGAGGAATTTGGTTTATTAAATTTTATATCATGATCTGCTTCCATGCATTTCGTGTGGTTCTTTATTTTCTCTCCAGTATGTGTAGCATATGTGAGGTTTCAGAAAAAGTTATCTTCCATTCTCCATCTCAGTGGCAGACAACATTCATGGTTAATGCTACTTTTGACTCATTTGCAAACTATCTGCTGATATCAATGTAAATTCTGCCACAGACCAAAAATGTTATAGATTAATTGAATTTGGGTGGTGGGAAGAGATGGAGAGCTTTTTGGCACAGCTCCTTTTCTGTCACAGATAGAAGACTGTTTCACCCAACATTAGCTGGTCATATAAGGACTGGAAGGTATAATAAGTTAATTTTCCAGTGACAATAAATTGGGAGAACCTGTTGAGTCACCTGCTGATCTAATAGATAAGACTTAAGAGATGAGCTTTAATGTCATATGATATGAAGAAGTGGAGGTAGTAGTACTTTGGATTTAGTTTCAGCTAGGCCTTAGCAGGCCCAAAGGATGTGACATAGATCAGAAGGGACAAGCATCACCTGACTTAAGC
>JAOXXN010000368.1:2699446-2718426 GCA_026770055.1 Myrmophylax atrothorax
ATAAGGTTTCTAGCAGGTCAGCAAGCTTCCATGGACTTACTGCAGGAGCACAATGAAAAATAATGTTGCTAAGATTAAGGAAAAAAAATTCTTAGACCAATGAAGTAAGGTGTGTCATTTCATTCATGAAACAAAAATTGAATATTTGAATTCAGGAAGTCATTCTCACTTTGCTATCTTGTGAAGCATGTAAATGTACGATGTTGAGACTGGAAAAAAAAAACAAATATAAGCTAGTAAAAAAGAACATCTTGGTAAATAAACTCATAGTTTAGGCTTTTATAACCCTTACAATACTTAGTGAGGAAGACTAACAAAGTTTACAAGTCAAACATAGCAAGTACTTAATTGTGCATTTTATATAGACTATACACTTGTGCTTTAAGCTTCCTATCTGTTTAGCTACATTTTAAATGGCAATGAAAGGTCAAATGGTTTTTACATCTTGTCATGAACCAGTAAATTTCCATGGTTAAGGAGACCGTAGGACAATCTGCCTGCACATACCGTATTGGTCTGCAAAACCGTCAGCAAACTATCATTGCAGGTAACAAATAAAACAGAGGCAAACAGCTCAGAACATCATCTTCTATCCAGTATAGTCACCTGGATCTTGTGATATTTTTATGTTGCATTTAGTTTAATAAGCATCTATTTCTTTTAAGCATTTTATACTACACATACATTAAATCCATAGATTTCTGACAAAAAAGAGATTTTCTTTCTCCACAGAAATACAATCTATGCATTTACAAATTTGAAAAATAGGATGGGAGCTCCAAGTGTTTTAATAGACCATTATCAAAAATCATCCCTTGGCAATAAAAGCCCAGACCACTGGCTTGAGATCAAGTTAGTGAAAAATGGGATTACACCATTGTATTGGAGAGATAGAGGAACAGAGGGATGTGTTCTAAAAAGCGTAGGATCACAGAGGAGAAAAAAATCCAGAGAGGGTAAAAGACAGATCAGCTCCTTTTTCAGTCCAATCTGCTTGTCTCTTACATACAAATCCTCTGGATTTTTAAAGTGTATTTTTTGTTTGTTTGTTTTAAAAGAATAAAAATAAAAAAGGACTGGTATTTGATATTTTTAATTTTTTAATAAAGAAAAAATCTCACCGGGAAAAGAAAAAACTACATTAGGAGGTGACAGGAAACAAAACAGCATTTTGTCTTAAATTTGCACAACCTAATTTATAGTAATAAAGCAGAACCTAAGAGTTCTGGTAAATGTCAGTACAGTCATGTTCATTACATATGTTGATAGGTATGAAACAAAGTCTCTGTAGGCCCTTCAAAAATTGCACACAGCCGATTTAATGCAAACCAGAAGTCACTGACTGCTGGATGAACATTCGGTTTCATTCCCAAATGGATATAAAGACAAAGCAGGGGGAGGGGTCTTCCTCCTCATTTATTTACAGTTAAAGGGTAGGTCTTGAGGAATGAACATGAGACCAGTGAAGAATGGATTTGGTTTATGGGAAGACACCTCCCAGCCTCCCATTCTCCAGCCACGGCAGTGAAAGCACCAGGGTTGTGTGTAACCTCCTCCCCCATCTTGCATCTGCCTTGCCCAGTCTTGTCTGGGCCTGCTCCAATAACAACATCTGCTTGGCAGCTTTTCAAACCCATGGATAGTTATCTAACTGAGGCTTTTGTGCTGCACTGTTTATTCTATGTGAAGAAATGCCTCCTTAGTTGAAAGAGTACTTTAGAAAAGCTGTGCAGCTATTAGCAAGTGAAGCACAAGGCTAATAACCCCCACCTGCTCATCAAATTAATTATGACATCTGAATCATTATAACTCAGAAGGAACACATGACTGCAGACTTGTCACACATAGAAATAAACACACTCCATGCATGAGGGGAGGAAAATATACGGGAAAAAATGTCCAGAAAAATATCTAACCTTCCACAATTCAGCTCTTAAAAATGTGCATTACTAACTGCTCAAAGGCAAAAACTTAAAGGGTGGATAAAACTTTCCTGCAGAACACATTTCTACACCTCTGTGTGGGCTTTATGAAGAAAAGGAGAAGAAACACATAATAACACATTGATCTTCACAGCAGGATTGTAAACCTGCATGTTTTGTGAGAAATGTTTTTCAACATTCTTATATCTTTCTTATATCTTGATTCTTACATCATTCTCCCCCCACCCACCCAGTTCAATTACTCCTAATGTAACATGCATATCTTAACTACAGTTATTTTCAGACTTAAAAAGGACTAAAGTAAGGAAAATACTGGGGGGAAAAATGTCTAACATCTCAGAAAAACTAACAATTTACTAAATAGCAAAGGAAATAAAATATTCAAAAGGTAAAATATCTGCAGGTCAGATTTCACTAAGGTCAGCTTGTAAAGGATAAATCATTGCCACACTTCATATGCACATGCTGTCTACTCATCTAATTATGGGAGCTATTGGATCATTTTGCCACAATTCAGGTACATGATAGTTTCTTTCCTTCAAATACAGGTATGAATTCAAATAAAAAGGTTAAATAATAGGTTAATTTGTTACACTTCTAAATGTCTCTGGCATTCATGGTATGCACTGTCTGTACTTTGTAACACTTTTCTGGAAAGCATAACAATTTTTCATTGTAAAAGACACAGCCCAGCACCTCACCCTGTACTTCACTTTCAAAAGTGGTTCTTAAATGCAAAGTGCAACTGATTATTTTAAATAATTCTCAGACTCTCACCAAAAAGTGAGACCCTAACCCTAACCACAAAACAAACCCTTAACATGTTCATGTGTTGTGTTTAATTTCGGTGAATAAAAATATCAAGCACTAAATATATAGATGTTAAAAAAATATTTTGTCTTGCATTAGTTCATTGTCCACACTGCTTCATCCAGAACAGGACACAGAATCGCTAAGTTCTCTGTTACAAAGAGTTCACCTTCAAGAAATATTTGTATCATAAGTTCGGGGGGTTTGTTAGTTACAGGAACAAAGAGGATTTTCTGAGTAAGTCACAAAACACAGCTTGAAAAGTAGATGGGAAATTACTTGATGCAGATCATTCTCTCCCACACCATTTCTCCCCTTAATGCCTATTTTCACTGTGTTAGTAGCAAACACCACTCTGCAAATAAAGACCTCCAGCATTATTTCTGGTTAAAAAAATGTAGAATTAGCTTTCAGACGAGACTACACTATTTGTCTGCCATCTACATGTTTTTCAAGTAATAGGTATACTAATTACTGAGAAAACCATGATGAAACCTCATTTTAACTACTCATTTTTATTTGGTTTTACTTCAGTTGTTTTTCCTATTTGATGGAAATTTTGGTTGATTTATTCAGCTTTCTCATTTAGCTCAAAGTTGAGAGGTATAAAAAGAAAATAAATACTAAAAAGGAAGTCCCATCTTTGCTTTTTCCAAATAAGACTTACACATTCTACAAAATAAATTACTATCACTTGAATGTGTCAGTGCTACAGAACCAGAATAAAGAAGAAACAGGAAATGTATTAATCACACAGACAGGCTGTTCTGCACATATTTATATGCCTGGGAGGATAAGCCTCACATTGTCTTCTTGAAAGCTCCGCTTTTTGAGAAATCATCTTCACTGGGAACTTGATACATCAATGCTGAAGCCTATGGCTTCATCCACAGTGTGAGTAGGTCTATAGACAGAAAAATTAGGTGTGCTTCTCCCTGCTACACTAATTCTCCTTGCCACAGAACTGTTCGCACTGCCATTCTCACAAAAAAAAAAGAAGCCAAAAAAAACAAAAACCCCATACAAACAAACAAAATCAAAAACAAACAAACAAACAAAGAAAAACTGCAAAGAAATAAAGCAAGGAAGAACATGGTTCATTCAGTATTCTCAGTGATTTTAATTTAATGGACTATCTGGTAAAAATGAAAAATTATACATGTACAATCTTTATTCACTGATAAAAACATGAATAATTCAATTTGAAGGAATGTAGTGTTTCTGTTCTTGCTGTAAGAACAAAAAAATTATATTTTAATTGCCCTAAGACATGTTGCTCTGCAGAAGAACTTAAGTATAGCTATGACCCACACTGAATCTGCTCTGTAACTCATATGTTTAGGGGGTTCTAACAGCAAAGAAATCTGAACTTACAACAATGTGCATGACAAAAGTTTGAGTAGTGCTACCAAATTACAAAATACATAGTAAATCTAAAGTTCATCTGAAGGCTCTATCTATTTTTCCCCAAATATTATCTCATCAGAAAGTAAAGTAAGTAGAGACACAGAACTTATGGGTTTAAATTTAAATCCAGACTATTGTTTGCAGATGCAATATCTGAGTGGAAAGTTTATGCTAAATTCATTAAAAACTTTTTAAGTTATTTCTTAAAAACTAGTTCCCACAATTAAGGAATTTCTTTACCATGATGAATAATAAATATGTATTCAAGAAAAACATAGCTAGAGTATATGAAAGCTTGTGCACCCACACATAAACACAAACATATGCACTACCATGTACACTTTATATATCCTAGAGTGCATTACGGGATTGTTATGCAAAAAAGTGTGATCTCTGATAAGCACGTATGAAAAGCAGTTCTACATGGAATTTTCTGACATTTGCTGGATTTAGCAACATTGCCAAAGTCCTAAAATTGCAAGAGGGCATGAGAGTTGGAGTGCACCTTTCTCCAAATTCGGCAGTTCCTAGATATTTACAAAGCAGACTGCTTCTCATATCCACTTAATCTCTGCGCACATCTCCACCCCTGCTTCCTTCCCAGTGGTATGTGGTCTTGAAAATACAAATGTTCAAGTTTCCTGAAGCTGAGTGAAAGAGGAAAAGTCATGCTCCCAAGGGGTAAAACTAAAAGTTCTCAGCGCCCCTGAATTTGTTAACTACAATACAACATAACGTGTCACTTAACCATAATTAGCAAGAGGGAAACAGCATTTTTTTCACCTCCAATGGCATTAAAGAGATAAGACAATGAATTCCAGATCATATCTGAAGGCACAAAGACATCTGATCAAGAAAGTGCTTATATGGACAAGGAGTGACATTTTGTGCTACAAAGCAGGAAAGAAAAAAAAAAGAGAAAAAGAAAAAAGAAATCACAGCAACACAAATCTGCTCAAAACCTGTAGCTGTAGATATTGCTAGCAACAGCAGCAGTATTAACAAGCAACTGAGGAAGGAAATAAACCCCACCATAACAAAAAAAAAAGTCCTGTGATTACTACTTCTTCTTTAAATGTACTCTGCATAATTTCTCCTAATTTTATACATGCTCCTTCTTCCTTTATATGGATATATTTTTTTCTGAAAGTACCTCTTTTGGTATGTAAAATGGTTTATCCTGAAAAGGCTTAATTCTCCAGCCTTTTGTATCTAACCCTACTTGTATGAATAATGTCCTTATTTTGTATGTCCATCCAACTTTCATCCCTGCACTGTTAGTCACTTTTAAAGTGAAGAACTAGAGACATTATCACAAACGTTCACTTTTCTGCAACCATTCATCATGAAACTTGTCTATAAAAGTTCCAATACTTTAGTCTCCTAGGGCAGTTTTGACTTAATAGGAAAGGAAAAAATGCTCTACATTCTTGGTTAGTTGAAGTTTGAAGGGGGAGGAGGAATGTAAAACACAACTAAACGTAACACGTACAACAGACCTGCTAAATGGCTCAAATCCCTCAGCTACAGAGCGAATCACACATAAACAGGGACAGTAGTTTCCTCTCACTGGTCTATCAATGTGTCTTAATGACTTTCTAAAGGAACCACATCAAAGAGAGCAATTGTTAGTTAATCAAGCATAATTATTCTTGGGTTCCTCTGCTGAGATTACCAACCATTTCAGTGATGGATTTCTATAAAACAGACACCAGTTCACCAGAAGCCAAACTAAACCCTAAGTCTTTTATGTGAGCAAGACCACATTCTTCAGTAGGCACTTCTGACAACACTTTTATTCCAGATTTTTACTGATTGATCACAGTAATAGCTCCTAGTCTTTTGAAGGCAGCTTTTACCATTTTTAGACTGAAATTTGTATATGCTCAGTATCATTAGTGAGTGAGTGCTCCAACCACAGCAGTGCTTGGAAAGAACACTTCAGCAGCCAATCCTACTAGTGCCCTCCTCTGAACTACAGGACAGCAGAGAAGTGAACATCCAGCACTAGCACAGGAAAACAAACAAACAAACAAACAAACAAACAAACAAACTCTAAGTCTGGAGGAGTTGAGTTCTGCAGATTGTGTTTATTGGGGGTTTTTGTTCATGTTTTCATATATTCTTCCTTTGCTACAGCATCCTTCATTGCCAAAGACCAGGAGACACTATAAAGCCATTCCACCACTGTTAGATAAGGAGTGCCCAAATGTTTTGTCCTGCCTTTAACTATGTTTTCTATTTCTGTTCTGAATCACTCTCAGTTACAGACTGTACCATCAGGCTGCATGTATGTTTCTGGTGCTGGGTGCCAAAATTATTTTAAAAAGCAGTGTAGCTCACTGTGATTAAGGCAAACCAAAACTCTCAGCACCAAATGTGACACTACTGCCAACACTTGCCTGCTGTTAGACTATACAACCCATTGTGGATCATTCTTCCTCTCTATCTGTGCAATAAAGCAGCTGGATTCTATTCTCCAAGAGCAATGCATCAGGGCTTTACTCAGACATGCAAACTCATTTTTGGACAAAACAGAAGCCATTTTGCTCTCCAATTTCCCCCAGCTGACAATGGACTTAGAAGATCTTAGGCATAACTGGGGACAAAAAACTACACTTACGCAACTGGACCTATGTTTTGACAATGAAAGCCCTAAAAATATAGATTTTGTTATTTTATGAGAGAATACAACTCCATCTCTTTTGTGGATCTACCAGAGTGCTGGATTTTCCATTTTAATTTCATAGGCTTCAGGGAAAAGATATTTTTTTCCATCAGCTTAAAATTGACAATGTAAAGGCAAAATTTTAAAAACTTGCTCCCAATCTGCAGGTCAAAACAGAACACAGAGTACTCAAAAACCTAGTCCATAGCTTTTGGATTCTTATATATACTCCTTATCAGAATGTAGACAGTTCCAAAACCACAACCTCTGAAACACCACAGTCATTTCCTATTTTAGAAACAAGGTAATACTGAAGTCTCCAAGAAAGCACAATGTAATAACCACAGAGAATTGCAGATTTTATACTGATAACCACTGCAGTGCCTTTTATCCAAGTGCTTCAAAGCAAATGTATTAACAGTTTAATTCCAAGACCTGAGAAGCTGAGGCAACTAGTGATGTCCAAAGGAGTTTTGCCTTTGACCTCCATTTAGGCAGGAATCAAATAGAAGCTTACAAACAAAACTGAAGGATTCAACCCAGACTCCCAAAGAATCCAAGTTCCTGGCCACAGATAGAAGTTCAGACAGACAGCTTCACTTCTGAATGGGTGCATGCAAAATGGATCTTTGAAGTATTTGACAAATGTACATGGAGGTTTGAATACATGTATATTGCATTTATTATCAACCATATAAGGACTTACTGAATAAACTAAACTGGAAAAGTAAGCCAAGATCTAATACTTTATATAATTTTAATCAGACATTTACATTAGGAAATTAACTTTCCTGGTTTGAACATAGGGATACATATAAAAATTATATTATTATACTGGAGGCATTTTTGTGATCCTTTGACTGTAGAATAGCATTAACTGTAATGTTCATTTTCATGCTATTTTTCATGTACTTCTTCCACAATATTTTAATCCCAATTCTGCTGATGATTAATTGTTAGTCTCGCAAAATTAATTACTGGGGAACCTTTTTTTCTCTTAAATGTTACAAGAAAAAAAAGCCGTGCATTTTATTCTGGCATTATTAACAGAGCTTTAAAGCAAATAAGTCAGTTTTCAGCCTTCTTCTAAAAAGTTCTAAATATGAAGTACACATAAACAGATGAATTCTCTCTTCAGCAGCCCATTCACATCAGTTAGACAGGAAAATATGGTAGCTCCCAAGATGTATTTCATTTAACAGTCTGTCTACACTGGGCAGTCACTGCAGCATTGTTCAGAGTTAGCAATGCCATCATATTACTAAATTCTGCCAATGCAATAAATTTCCTTGCACAAAGGCACTCAGCATAACTTGGAAATGTTGGCACCAAAAGCCAGTACAAAGTTTTTACTGGAGTGTAGAACAGAGTAGCTGAGTTTGCAGCTGTGCTTACTTAGCTTACTTCAAATGTCCTTCTATACAGAGAGAAAACCCTAAACTCATTTGAGGAATAATTAATATACCACACTACTGTGCCAAAATCTCTCTACTGTGTGGGGGAGGTGAAGGGGTCAAAGAGAAGAATGAAGAATGGTAGCAGTTAGTTTTGGAGCCCCCAGTCACAAGTAGGCAAATAAAAAAAATTATCAAAAGTTTTGAAATTAATAAATTGTAATACTGAACCAGAGTTTCCTCACAGATACCAAAAACATGTTTACTTTATCCTAACTCAGATTTACTCACACCTCCTTGATTTAAGCCCACTCAAAACCTCAGCTGAAACAACTGCTGACACATCTCATCCTCCTTACATATAGAGCTGTGTTTTGAAAACTGCGTTCAAAGCAGTGAATGCATTAAAGTCTTTTTGTTCGTACAAAGTCTTTGAAAACTTTCATGCAGAATACACCTCTGATACTTTGCATATCTGATATATGCTTAGCTTAATGCAGTAAATTTGAAGGAAGTATGAAGGAAGAATAGGAGTGTCTCACTTTCTTCTTTGTTATCTATTACAGAAAGTCTTAATGCCCCATGGCATATGCAATGAATGGAGCCTTCTTCCAACAGGAAAGAACAACCTTTAATGCTGAGTGTATCGGCTGTAGGTGTGCAGGTGTTGGCATGTGGGGGTCTACAGGGTGGTCTCTGTGGAAAAGATAGAGGTTGCCTTGGCTCCAGCTGGCTCAAACACATCCACCACAAGGCAGAGCTGAGACTCTCAGCCAAGACGGAGGTGCCTCTAGGAAAATGTATGCAAGAAAGAGCAAAAGAGTGAGGAATGAGGGGGGAAAAAAATGTGATAACACACCAAGTTCACAGAAGAAGGATATGGGGAAGGTGCCCCAGGACCATGGTGGAGCAGGTATTTTCCTGCGGCTTGTGGAGAGGACCAGATTATACAGAATCACAGAATGGGTGGTTGGAAGGAACCACTGCAAGTAGTTTGGTCCTATCTCCCTGACTAAGGAGGATCTCCTAGAGCATGTTACTCAGGGTTGTGAACAGTCAGCTTCTGGGTATCTTTGGTGAGGGAGACTCTACAATCTTCCGGGAAACCTATTCACCCACAAAGCAAAGTTCCTCCTCATGTTCAGATGTCCACACTGCAGCTGTGGAAGACTCCACATTTAAGCAGGTGGATATTTCCTAAAGGACTGTAGTCCGTGGTCAAAATGCATGCTGTAGCAGGGGAAAGGAGGAAGCAGGGGCAGAGAGGAGCTGTTACGGACTGACAGCAACCCCAGTTCCCCATCCACCCACACCACCAGGGTTGAGGGCAAAGGGAGGTAGAAGAGTCAGGCATGAAGGTGAGCCTGCAAAGAAGCTGGAGGTGGAGGGAGAAGGTGGCTATTTTCTGTTTCTCACTATCTAACTCTATTTTAGTTGGCAATACATTAGATTCATTTTCCCCAAACTGAGTATGTTTACCAGTGAGGGTAATCTGCCAGTGACCTTCTGGTCTTTATCTCGACCCATCAGCTTTCTTGTCTTATTTTCTTCCCTGTTCTGCTGAGAAGGCAGAGTGAGAGAGCAGCTGGGTGGGCATTTGGCAGCCAGCCAAGGTCAACCTGCCACATTAAGAAAAGATAAAATGGGCTTTGTCTTTTTCTTGCTGCAGCAAAATATGCCATACTTGCTTCTCTGTCTCAGAAGAAGTGTCCACACTAAAAGCCAGAACCTCAGTTTATGACATAAGTTGTCTTTCATCACTCTCACCTTTCAGCACACTCTCTGTTTATCAATTAAAAAAAAATTACAGTGGTGTTTTTACATTTACAACTGCCAGGTGACAATACTTCCACATCTAAGGTTTCAAAATCTAAGCAAATGCAGATTTGTCTCTCAGTTTCTACACAATACCTGTCATTGTTCTGCTGAAGAATGGCCATAAGGATGAACCAGATTATAGATGCATCTACCTCACTTTCTTGCACAACAGTGTGTAATAAAAAATAAGTTTGTTCACAAAAGACTTGTCCAACACAGATGATTTACCAGGACAGCTCTGCTGGCATATAATATTGCCCCTTCAGAAAACTTGCTTTGGATATAAAGCATCTTTTGCTCTTCCAAAGCATTTTTTTCATTTCTAAAATATGCCCACAACAGTAATTCATAGTTGAATAACTACTACAGAATAAATTACTTAAAATTTCATATTTTTACATCTAGAGTAGCAAAGATGCATGAGAGAAACAAGATTACTCTTTTAAAATGAAGGGAAAATCTCATGCCCATCAAAAAATGAAATGGTCAGTTACTTTACTGCTATGTTTCATTGCATTCTATTTCCAACCATCACATCATTACAACTGCTTTTTGTAAATGTAGTATTTCAATCTGATGAGTTTCCAGACTAAATTCATTCCCTGGTCACTTAAACACTTCCTGCCAGCATGACATAGAAATCAGCAAAGCAATGAGATGAGCAACCACCAGTGTCAGAGCAAGAGAAGGTTTCTGTGGGAAACTGTGGGAGCTGGCAAGTAGAGAAGAGCCCCTTTTTGCAGAAGTTACCCATCAAGTCATTTCAGCGGTTTCACGTAGTTAGGCCCTCAAATTTATCTGAATATTTGAAACACTTCACTGTGAAATAAAAGATGTGCCAGAGCCTAAAGGGATTAACATAAAGAACAATGGGTACCATGGGAAGAAAAAACCTGGTTTCTTGACTAGACAATTTATTTTATGGATGAATTTGTACTCTAGCTTTGAGAGGGAAAACAAAGTAACTGGGTGGAAAAAAAAAAAAAGGTGTTCTAACTAACAAGTACTCTTCAATACCAGCACATTTCATGCACATTGTATCTGTGAATGTTCTCTTAGTGGAAACACTACCACTCCTCACACATACAATGACAAATAAACAAAAACAAACAAGCAAACAAAACCCCCTTTGTAATAATCCAGACCTCCTGGTAAATTAGTAGAGATACATAATCATCATACCCCAAACTAAAACATAACACACATAGTTTTCTGGCAGAGTTCTTGTTTAACTCCTCCAGATACTGAGCACATGCACACAGGCAAACTGTAGAGAATTTTTGAATCAGTAAGTCATTTGGAAGAACCTCCAGAAGTGTGCTGAGGCATGCTTCTGGAGCTGTGCCAAATTATGTGCTTCTGTTTGTGTCTTTCATATATGGATTAGACTGATGCACAAGCATGTACTATTTGGCAAGTAGTGACAATAGCCTACTCTGAATTTAGCAATTCAAGCTTTAGTTAAGTTTTACTAGATGAAAGAAACATAATAATGACATATTATTTGATCTCTATGTCCTTTTGCCATGCCATCTTCCTGCTGACTTGCAAAAGACAAGCAGCTCCTTTAATTCCAGAATGTCCTCCTTAGGTAATTCTAGTGCAGGAATTTCAAATAGGATGTTCAAATAGCAAGTGCAATTAAAATGGAGCTTGTGTTAATTTGCTGTTATTCAAAAACGTCTCAAAATTTTTTAGTATTTCCACTGTGAAAGTATCTAATACTTCAATTTCTGGCCACAAATCCATTTGGAAATTAGTTAAAGGCCCAATTACCTGGTTTTGTGCCTTGACTGTACCACAGGTAAATATAGACTTTCTTACAATACATACCATGAGTTCAGAAGCTTGCTATAACCAATAAGCACAGAGCTCTTCCTTCTCTTGCTTGACACGCTGAGGCTGAACAACATATCTGGGGCAATACTTCTTGATTTGCTATATTTCAGAGCTTGAGAGAGCAATTTCAAACAAACCTTTATTCTAGATTCTGCAATCATTACAACATTTTGCAAATAACAGACTTTCATCTTCACTTTAATGTGAATTTACCAGGAATATCAGCACAAGTGCCACTGCCTTCTATAAATCACACATGAAAAGTCGTGCAAGGTCAGTCCTTTTACAGTCTCTCATTTGCCTCAGTTTACAGGTAGGAGGTATACATGGAAACATGTACAGAAACAAGGAAACTTTTTAAAAAAGATAAAAAGGATTAGATACTGAAAGTGGTTCATTTTTAATTGACTCCCATGTGTGAAAGCTACAGAAAGATTAGTTAATGCAGCTGCTACTCTTTGTCAAAACACTGCTAACAAGGTATACATGTTAAATCTGAGCATCTTCTTTCAGTCTCTAAAAAAAATGATGACACTAAATCCTATGACAAATATAAGTTGAAAAAAACCACTGTTATTTCCTGGGGAATTCAACTATTTTGCATTATTCTTCTTATTTTCTTATGACAGTAAGCATTTTTGCCACAATTTTCCATCAAATCAAAACTAAGAAGAGAGTACAGAGGTATGAATACACAAAAACTGAAAGTTAAATCCTAGTAATTTCTCTTCTGTGTCTCCAAATCTAAGTTTTCAAACACTGTTCTGAAACAGAACAAAAAAAAGCGTTGTTGCAATCATTGCCAGTAGAAACAAGGACCTTTTAAATCCAAAGCATCCATAACTTAATAAAATTAGTGTTCTGAAACTAATGGGAACTTAGGTTTATTCTGGTTTTCTACAAACTCCAAAAAAATAAATTAAAAGAAAATAGGACGACAAAGAATTGAAAATAAATAAAAAATGCCCTTCAACTACAAAGCAGAGAGAACAAAGTAGCCTAAAGCAAGCCCAGCCCTCCCTGTCTCCATGCAAAGAGGCAATCAGGCCTCGCAAGGAGGGAAGACAATTAGCTTGAGGCACTCACACTGCTTCTGTCTTAGGTCATGTTACAAGGGTGGGCTACATTACTATATCGCAGTTGGATATTTCAAAGGGAGCCTGCTAGAAGACACAAGCTGCATATGAAAAGCACCTACCATCACCATCATCCTTCCCTGGCACATGGTCTGCCTCATCCCTGTCACTTGAGCTGCAAAGAAGCTATTTGTACGGTCAGTGCTGACCACTCCCCTCTTCACATTGCTATTACAAGTATGGATGTACATACCGGATATTTTGTAGGCAATGATATAACTGTGCCATGAGTCAGCTGGCCAAAGCTGAGTGCCATGTAGTTGCTGCAATATGCCTGCCTGGCTCGACAGCGTAAAGGAAGTTTGCTGGGTCTGCTGACAAAATGCCATATAAATATGTCCCAATCTTTCTCCAACTTTATTAATATATCTACTGGCTAAACCACTTAGCACAAAGCATTTCCATAGAAGGGGAGCTCAATTTCTTTGTGTAAGAATTAGGTTGTGACAAAAATGTCATGTTATCATACACATTCCAGCTGCATTCAGAAGAATCCTTAAAAACGTAATTGCACTTTCCCTTCTAAAACTGAATGCTGAATGCTACCCATATATGATGGTACCACACAAGACTAATGTAAGAAAGAGTTTAACGCAGTCTCAGAGAACCAACAGGAGGCATAACGATAAATGTGGGCAGGAAACTAACCCTAACCTTCACCAGCTGAGAATGGGGTAATGTGGCCCATTTGAATGGGCACAGGGATCAGACACTGGAGACTAGAGCTTCCTTTTCAATTTGCCATTTTTTGTTCAGTCTAAGGAAAGTTGCTTAATGCATTAAACAAAGAAACTTTGCATTATCTACAGACTTCTTGATACCTGTCATATTTACACTTAGACCCTTCAGTAGCTTCAGGTCATTTAGACCAGTCTCTAGTGTATAATGGACAACTCTTTTGTGTTTTGCTAAACATTTTCAATCATATAAATGGTAAAAGATTTGTATCTTCTCACATGGTGGTGCTGATGATTTTCAGGAAAATAAGCATTTCTTGTATTGAGTTCAAGTCTGCCTCAGTAAGAAAATAGTATTTAAATACATGCATGATTATGGCAAGAAGAAAGAATTAAAAAAACATGAATCACAACAAATAAACTATATTCTACATATTCACAGAGCATTCAAATTTAACTGCCAAATAACAAAAAAAAACCAAACAGTAAATGCATCTGTGCAATTCAATTGGATCTTTAAATGTTAAGACTTCCATTATTACCAAATACCTGTAGTATATTAATCTCAGTTATACTTATTTCAGCCTTACAGGATGTTGACTCATTTAAATATGTTTGAGAGCAAGTAGGCCAGCAGAGAATAGTGATTATTATACTTCACAGTTGAACTTCAACATGCATGATGTAACCTTGCTTATATATTTGCACCACTGGTGGTAAAAATGGCACCTGTTCCACAAAGCACAAATGCCAGGTTAGTGTAGAAAGTTACTATCTGTAATTTACAGTTTTGCTGAGTACAAAGGGAGAAGTGGCAAATAAATACAAGAAGATACTCACAAAACATAGAACTTAAATGCTCTTTGCGTGGTCACATAAACACAACAGGCAGTGGTAAACCCCTCAAGACCAAATTACCAAGCAATTACCATTAAACCATATTAAAAGAATGTATAGCAATGACTATACTCTAATTCTTACTGGATGTAAATCCATCAATGGCATACCTTAACATCACTTTCCTAGTTTTCTGCTAAGCTATGAACATGGATGTAATAGTTGTTGGCTTTTAACTCTCCCTGTAAACCACGTAGAGATAACTGCTATTACTGAACATACACACTACAAATAATTGTGTTTTGACAATATAGGTAAAGGAGGAAAAAAGTCCAAAAAATATCAAAAGGAAAGCCAACCACAGCAATGGTAAAGATCGTGCCAAAAAGCACACCCAGATCATTTATGGCTTATGCTAATTTGCTGCAGGACAAAGGTCCATTATATCTACATGAATATTCACATTTTAAAGCAGAGGTCTCTTAAAAATCTGGACTTGCTTAGATGCCTCAGATTTCTCACTTTTCAACAAATGCGTGAGAACACTACCTGCCACAAAAGGTCAAATATTTACTTTGCGTAGGAAAAAAAAAGCCTTCAACTCACAAAGTCTGTAAGACAGGTTTTATTTTTATACTATTATCTGGATTAATGCTGTGCCAGAGTCACACTTTTGTGGTTTCCAAGATGAACCTTTAAGTGTTCTGATAGAAACATACTCTTGTATTGTGTAATTTCTTTTCATTTCCTCTATAGAAAGTTTGAACTGCCCATGATATCCAAATGCTTTTTATCAATGAACACTGTAATAAAAATCTTCACCATTTCTTACAAACCACCATGAACTGTTGAAAATAAATATTTAATTTTAAAGGCTATTTAACACACTATTCAATATGAATCCATGTACAGGGAGCAGATTACTTAAATAGGTAATCTGTATACTACAAACTGAAAAAAACTCCTTCTAAAGTCTATGCATTGAACCAAAACTTACACTAAAGATTCTTTCTCCTAATGCAAAGTCTGCTCAATTATGAATCTTGCACATTTAAGGAAACTTGATTCATAGTAACTAGAGAAGATACTGAGAAGAAAGGATGCTGTAAAATTACAATTTGTAAATAAAAGCACGACATTTGAATATGCTACTTTCTCAAGTTGAACTACACAGAAGCTTCATTTATATCCTAGCTTTTGAATATTGATTAAAATACAGGTCCTTCAAGCCTTGTCTATTAGGTTTGGAACATTATTTTATTAATTTCAAAGAGATGAGAGAATAATCATCTAAAATACTCAAAATTATCAGGAAAATTTACAAGAATATGCAATCATCTAGAGGAATAACATTTCTCTGTCTATTAAACCTGCAGCTTCTGACAGGATGTAGGTATATTTGCCACATTACTCCTTTTTTTCCAGTGTTCTGATGACATAAGCAGCAGGAGTTTATTGTCCATTATATGGCTCACAGAAATCCCAGACCATTGTCCTTGACATGTGCATACTGGCTGTAAATTTTAAGTGCAGGGAATCCAAAACATGGGTGAGTGCTAGAATCCTTGTGCATGCACTTCATCACTGATGTAGAACCCCATTGGTTTTGGACTTCAGGGAGATCTTCAACATATTAATAGCCTAACTGAGCTGCCAAGCTCTCTCGCTTTTCTCTTCTACAGCTATTTTATTGTAACTTCTGTCTTGCAAGGGACAGTGTATAACAACTCATCTCTATCTTCAGCTGTACAGTCCAAGGAATGCAGTAAACATACACAGGAAATCCCAAGACTACATGCTAAATGAACTCATCACTATGACTCCACACACTTCTGTGTGTTATGAAACCATGTCCACAGGAACTGGGAATCAACCAAGGTAAGACAGCAGTCTATGCTACTGAACTCCATCTGCAGCAAGTGCTACCACAACTATGGAGGTGTGCTCCATTCTTAGAGAAAAGCAAAGGAGTTGGACTTCACTCTTCCCAACATGGCCACCATCTGCTTTTGCTCTTCTTTTTAGTTCTTGCAGTCTTATGAATAGACCACTCTTCCACAATGAATGCTAAGGGGTCTTTTTGACTGCATTACTTTAGCATAGACTGGAAGAGCAAGACCTAAACCACCTTAAAATTGAAAGACATTTCTTCCTTTATTTCCAAAAACTTCCAAAGCAAGACACTGACACTCACTAATCTATATGCCAAAGGCCTCTTTCAGTATCTAGCATATCTCAATATCTGCAGTATAGGCCACAAACTTTATACAACATGGGTGTATGAAGTAATACAGGTGCAGTAAAAATGCATAGCTACATATAAGGTTTTCTCTGGAGTAAATAAAAATAAGAAGGAAGGGAAGAGTGACATAGGGAGTATAGAGAGTTGGGTTTGGTAATAATCCACTTTATAGCAACAGATAACAGTGTTACTATTTTGTTGTTTTCTTTTAGCCCAGATAAAATGTTTCCTCAGAGTTTTCTTTAACAGTCATGGGATTATCACAGTTGGTGCAACAGATGTTGGTCTCAATGAAGAATGGCATGATCCTGTAAAACCTGCTTTCTCATGTGCAGGCCCTTTGAAATCAGTGGGATTTATGTAAATAGGGATTTGCTGGATTAGGTCTACAGTCTAGAGTGTCTGCAGTACTTCAGTCATACATGTTCTAGTTTTGTTGCCTGGGAACCCAGTACACCAGAATAGCTTCTGAACAGGCTGAGGATCCTTTACAGAATCTCAACACAGACCTTGCAACATGAATTCAGTATTAGGACTTTGCATTACTGTGAAACAAACTCTTCTGAGACAAATGAGGCTCAAAGAGATCAGACACGATCCATTTAAATCCCCAAAATACAAGAAGAATGTCGCTCATATTTGCAAAACTGGGAAAAGGAGGGGAAATAGATGAAATTCCTTTTTTCTTTTGTTTTTTTTCCTAAATGGAACACAACATTCAATATGCCTATTTTCTTCTCTCAGCACCCAAAGCTGTAAACTTAGGGTTACCATGGAGACGGAAAAAGACAGACTGCCATTCAGAAGTCAACAGACCCGTCTAGTGCAAGAGTTTCAAAACTATTGGCAATGGAAATGTCATCCTCCACCACCCCCTACTCACACCCACTCCTGGGCATTCTTCACTTAGCCCTTGTCCACTCCTCCCTAGCCCCACATCCACTCTCTCACCGCACCTACTCCCCACAACCCCAGAGGCTGTGGCAGGAGCTGGATTACTGCTGCAGTTTCCATTGGCAAAGAGGCACAAACAGCCTACAGCCACCTAGCTCTCAAATGGTGACAGACTCCAAAAAAAGCTGATGAATGTTAACTGTCTCTGAAGAGACACTCTATGAAGAAAGGAAATGCTGGCACATTTATTCATCATCTGTGATGCCCAGTGATGCAGGCACTCTACCGCTCAGCTGTCTGCCAGCCAGGTAACAGGAAATACATCAGCATGGTACTGCTGAGGCCTCGCATTAAATCCTGTGTTCAGTTTTGGGCCCTCCACTACCAGAAAGACATTCAAGTACTGAAGCAAGTCCAGAGAAGGGCAATGGAGATGGTGAAGGGTCCAGACAAAAAGTTCTGTGAGGAGTAGCTGAAAAAGCTGGGGTTCTTTAGCCTGGAGAAAAGGAGACTGGGGGGAGACCTTAGTGCTCTCTCTAACTACCTGAAAAGAGGCTGTAGCCAGGTGGCGGTCATACTCTTCTCCCAGGTAACAGGTGACAGGTCAAGAGGCAATGGCCTTGAGTTGCACCAGGGAATGCTTATATTGGTCATTAGAAAAAAAACCCAGATCACCAAAAGGAGTGTCAAGCATTTCAACAGGCTGCCCAGGGAAGTGGTAGAGCCACCATTCCTGGAGATATTTAAAAGACATGGAGATGTGCTTCGTAGGGATTAGTGGTGGACCCGGCAGCACTGGATTAACAGTTGGACATGATGATTTTAGAAGTCTTTTCAGACCTAAATGACTCTAGGATTCCATGTGCCACTTTGAAACAGATCATGTGTTACCAGTTATAGAGAAACCAGGCTTAAAATCCAAAGTAAGGCATCCTAGACAGTAAGATAGGATATGTACCAAACACGGTTTACTCAAAATGGAAACTACATATGCAACATTACATCAATGGTCACAGTCAGACTCATATGCAAATATTAGTAATAGAAAACAAAACACACATATAATATAGACATGTTCAAATTAACATGCTATGGTTACTCCAATGGGCATATTTTTCAGAGCAGGTCGACATCATCCTGTAGGGAACCCATGCACATAAAAGCACATGAATATGCCACATAAATGTATTTTGATGCTTTTAGGACCCACATGAGCTTCCTCAGACCTCACCATAATATCTTCAATTATTGCTATGTGTTATTGTAACATGTATGCAAACTTCAGCAGAATCTAATCTAAGACTTCTACAGTCTC
>JAOXXN010000368.1:2722277-2738877 GCA_026770055.1 Myrmophylax atrothorax
GACATTAGGCACTCTGTCAAGGTATATGGCAAATTACTTCCTCCCCAACAAAGACTAATTCTTAAGGACAAGTAGCTTCCCCTAGAAATAATACATTTCACAATTTACAAAAAAAAAAAAAAAAAGCATGACAAAGATTATTCTTTCTCCCTTTTTAATAAGTTTACATACTGTATCAAGCACAGTGTGTAAAGTCCTCTGCTTAGGTAACCACAATTGCTCTGGGTCTTTTAGAAAACACTGGTTTGGTACTAAAGAAGTCAATAGCTACTTATGACATTGACATAAAAAACTCCTCCATTTCATGACAAGAAATTATTTGGATCTGTCTTGTTTCCTAAAAATTGAAGTGGTGTGCATACCATTAGATTTCTCATCACAAAACATTTTCAAAGCAGAACCTTCTTCTCAGCACTTCCCACTCAAAGCTCACAGGGCAATGGGATTGACTAAGACTGATGATGTTTGCCCTCAAAAACCGTAGCAATGCATGCACCCTAACAGAACAGAAATTTACAGCAGCCTGAGAGAGGATAGTTTTCTCCCCAGCAGTTCTTCAGCTATGGAAGACAGTCAATTTGTCCGCATCACTGTCAGCAGACAAAAGGTGGTGACATGAGCACATCCAAAGGAGGACATAGCAACTCCAGGGGGACACTGCAAAACCCACTGGCCTGTAAATTCAGAGCTGAGGTCTTCCTGTCAGCAATTGCCACAAAGAACTGGAGGAAGTGGCATGGCTGCTGAACAATGGAGAGGTCAAAGAGTTCATAGCCATTTCATGACCCCCAGAAGTCAAGGTCAAGAGATTCAGGTAGCAACTTGGCCTGGGCATAGGTTACAGCATAAATGAATGGTTTTAACAAATCAGATTTGGTCAATTAAACCTAACAAGACCTGTTGCATCACATAGCAGGGTTCTTGACACTAAGGCCAGGAGCTGAGGCCAGCCTCATAAAACATGTCTTTTAACATGGCATAACAAATTCAAGGTAATCCATTCAGAAACTGCAGATGCCAGAATAAGTTATCTTGACTAGGAGAAGCTTTCACACTTTCAAATCACAGACATTGGAGTGTAGTCATCTTTTCAAAAAGTCCAGCATCATTTTCAAAGGCATTACTTATGCCATAGAAAACTGATGCTGCAGAAAACACACCTGCTATATCTTCACCACAAGGCACAACCACAATAATCTTCTGACCATTTCTGTTAGTCACTTCATCAAAAAAAGGCTGAAAATGGTTTGGCATTTTAGGCCAATGCAATTCACAAGTAAAAAATATACATTTAATTTCTAAAATCACAGACATTATAATTACTGGATTCTAATATGTGCAAATTTATCTATTTTAAAGAAAAATGTATAAATCCTGTGACATCTCAGAACATAGTTTATGAATAATGTAGCAAGATAATTGACTAGATTTAAGATAAATAGTTCATAACTATCCTACACTTGTTTAAATCCATCCTTTGTGAAAAAAGTATAGTAATTCAAGTTAATATGGCTTGAATATTAGGAAGTCAAATACATAAACAATATGTTAAATACATAAATGTTTTACCTTATCAGTTGTCAAATAATTTCAAATAATATAGGATATATTACTTGTGCAAAGCATTTGCATAGAACTAAAGTCACAATATTTTTTTCTTAATTTCTCAGCAGACACACCAAGTTTTTGGCTTTCCTATTCACTCTCCAAGGAAGAAAATGGAAATTGTTTAGTTCAATTTCCATGTGTATTTTTTTCAGAGGAGAAATAATTAAAAGCCCAGTTACAGCCACAGAGATGCCTTAAGTGAAGGTCCCTTTATTGAAGGACACTGGAAAACCTAACATGACCCTTCTGCTCTGAAGATAGGCCATTACTCTTAATAAGTGCAAGGTTTCTCTGAGGGAAAAGAACATGACTGAAGGGGCCTCAGCTAGGCTTTCACACTCTGCCTTCCCCAGTGTCGTATCACAGCAACTTCTTGTTTCAATTCTATTTCTTAAAGAAAAGAAAAATTAAAAAATAGCAGTTTAAAGGGTCCCAAACACCACAGGCAATTAGGAGTAAATTGTTAAAATTACTCCAAGGTCCCCATAATTTTAAGTCACCTTTCTGACTTGAAAAGGGGTCTGAGAGCAAGCAGGTTGTAAAATAGAGGAGTCATAAGGCATGAAGGCAAAAGTTTTGGTCCTCAGGCTGTCAGAAATATTCAAAACACTATTGTTGATAAAGACATTTCAGACTATCACCTCTTTCTTAAAATCCCCCCCAAAAACCAAGTTTGAAGTGCCCATTTCACACCACTTTCTTTGAGGAAAAAAAAAGGCTACAACAAAAGTCACATGACAATAATGAAGTTCCTAAGAAATGGCTAAAGAAATATATTTATTTAAAATCTGAAAACCTCAAACACTTCAGAAAAGAACCTCTCTCAAAGGAGAACTTGGTAGAGGGAGACTGTAAGTAATCCTTTAGTTTCATGTACAACTCACTGCTCCCAGACAGTGAAATATACATACAAAAGCCAACTCTTTCTTTTCTTAGACAAAGCTAATAATCTAAGATTTACTCCCCACTTACTAGCTTCTGAGCCTTTCTAACCTCTTCTAATTCAGGCCTCACTGCCCTGAGCCAGATTTTTAGCAGGAACTTCTAAAAATTCCACCAGAGCTTAAAAACGTAAAAATGAAAAGGAGATACAGAGTAAAATTATTAAACATCCCTATAATAAAATAAATTACATCTTGTTTGACATCTGTCAAACAAAGTGACTAATCACACTGACCTTCCCTTTTCACATTGACCTACTGTCTGGAAAGTGACTTCAGTTAAGACGTCTTCTCCATCCCACAATGGAAGAAGCAACCCTATTCAGTTAAGATAGCCATTTAAATTGACCTTAACATCATCCTAACCTGAGCAAATACACCAATGAAACATTTCACCTTGCTGTAGAGATTGGAACACAACTCTTTGGGAAGCCTCTTTAATTACTGTGTTTGTCATCGTTGGTATGCTGCTCCAAGGACCACAGTTTCAAAGAGCCACCTGTCCTTGATATAACCATGTTACTACACTGACAGCAGGGAGGAGGAGAAGGAAAAGCAGATACTAAGGGAAAGATAGAAAAAAGAAGCACACTTGACAGCAATCACATGCAATTAACTGTAAAATCCAATCTTTACTGTTATTTAGCATTTAATTATTTCAATGAATTTTTCACAGTTACAGTGAAGTCAATATGAATGAAAATTTAAGAAAGTTAAAACATAAAACTCTTTTTGTTTGAATTATTTCTTTTATGAATTAAGAACTTTATTTATAGTTTAGAAGCATTCTTTTTGTTTACAGTATTGTTTCTCTGTCTGAAATTATGGTGAGGCAAGGCTCTTGTTTCCTTTATAGCTTCTTGCTGTCAATCTAAATGTCATTCACAAATTAACACTGACTTCTAAATTCTCAACTAGTTGTATAGAATTTTTACAAACCTAAGCCTCTTTTGTCTTAAACACAACTCATGTTATTGAACCTGTGAAAATTACTCATTTTAGTGTATCAGGTAAGGAAAACCAGAATGAGTTTAATGCTTCTCCCTAGAACGTATATGTATTTAATTCCTGTTGGCAACAGTAACATTTTGAATTCTTCAGATCTACTGTTCAAAGGTCAGTTCACAAACATTCCGAAAAATGAAAGTAAATTACCCTGCAAAATGTTTCGGTATCATACCTCTTCATAAACAAAGTATCTATAATAATCAATGGAAAAACATTATTATGTCCCTATATAAACTAAATTAACTTGCATCTCCTAATGGCAGATGTCCTTCCTGTAAATTTCAGTAGAATGGAGACAGTTGACAAAATAGTTATCCAAAGTTTTGCATTAGAAAACTAGAAAATAAATAAATTCGGTGGTTTTTCCAGTTGGCACTGAAAGGGTTTTCTGCATGCCTGAATAGACTGCAATTGACTGGAGTAATTCAGTTTTCAAAAGGTTTACTATTCCTTGTGAGATTTTAAAACTAAAAAAAGCTCTTCTTGTACTAGAGCAACCAAAATATAAACTCATACTTCTGATTTTGCACTGAATTTCTGATTCAAAACTGAGATGTAGCACAGGGGATCAGCATGCCATTTCACTGTGCATGTAACAAGGTCCTAGAGCACCTACAGGTCTGTAAGTACAGGCAGTAATAAGCTCTATTTCCTGTTTTTCCTGCTGTAACTCATAATTTGCTGTGTAAACTCCAACAAATCACCTTTCACCTTGGCATATCCTTCTGCAAAACAGGTAGAGTATTCAGAAGGAAGTAAATCATTACAGTTAATAGAAGTAGGAACAATCAGCATTCAACAGACTGATTGATTCTTCTGAACCCATAATTTTTTTTATTAATTGTACATGGAAGCATCAGTGCACAGAAGAAATGCAAACCTTCATCCAAAATCTCTCTGGGCAGTTTTACACTACTCTAGGCATATGAACATAGTATGACAGTCAGAAACTGCTTAAAACATGTCTTTGAGTGTGATCTTAAGTGGAATTTCATGTAGCCACAGCAATTAATGTAATAATTTTATTTATCATTTTAGAATATAAAATAATTGTTATAACATGACTATAAAGAATTTTCTGTACTTCCTGAAAAAATTAAAGTATAATGTGGAAAATACTATACAAACCTCTTCAAAAATTTGAGCTCCCTTTAGAAATACATTCCCAAAAATAAAAAAGCTTTAAAATAGATCAAGCCATTGATAAACCAATCCACTTCTGCATTTCAGATGTATCATGTTCAATAAAGAATTACAATTCCCTCTGAAAGGAGGGCACATTTTTCAAGTAAGACAAGGCACACATGTTGCCAGGACTGTCTGAAATGGAAAAGTGATATTCCTGCTTGGTTAGGGATTACCAGTTTGCTGGCATTAAACTGGAGGCAGAACAGTTTTGATTCAAGGCAGCTGCAGCACCCTGCACCCCAGCTGAGGTTATCTGCAAACATACTTTTTATGAATGCAGAGCACACCAAAAACAGGGAATGTCCATGCCCCTTGTTTGCACCACCGTGGTGGGGAACATGAGACATGCAGCAGGGCCAGGACACAGCCATCCCCACACCTGGCACAGGCCAACCTCCTGGCAGAAGAGGCAGCACAGCAGGAGGGTCCTACACACAAAGTTCTCACCTTGGCTGGCCAGCGCCCTCACTCTTCTCTCATCTCCTTTCTCTTGCTTTCCCTTTTTCTCCTGGCCCATGCCTCCCCTCCAATCCCAAGAGACAGGACACAGTCTAGTGACTCAGGGATTCACAGAGGCCAGACATCCTTCTGTGCAGTCCTTTGGGTAGAGCTGCTAATCCTTCTTATTAATTAACGAGATAATAGCAGTTAACCGGAAAACAATATTAATGCTAACTATCTAGGAACTTTCAACAGAAATGATTTATTCTTTTTGCCAATTTCCTGGTAACAAACTCACACAGCTGGAGTTGTGACAGCATATTGATGGCTGAAGAAGTTAAAAAGCCAAGAGTGCCTGAACAGTACAGGACTAAGGACATCTGTGTCTGTGTTCTGATTAGCGCACTGGATAGTTTAAAAGATCCTCTCCTCTCTCAACTCCAGAGTTTATCAACAGCTGGGAATGTAGACTCTCCTAATTATATCACACTCACGTAAGGACAAAAGGGAGTGTAAACAGTAACATGACTGATCAGAGAAATGTATTCTGAGAGGTACACACACCAAAAACACTTACAAATGTTAACATTTATAGGTACCATTGCTTCAGTACTTTAAATTCCCAAACCATTTCTCAAGGCCTACTATGATTTATTAGTGTATGTTGAAATATCTAGCATAAAGTTTGCATTTTATTTATGCTGAAAAAAAACCACAGAAGTGATGATGCAGGAATTAAGAATTCTGCAGACCACACATACTGCTATAGGTATTATGTATTTTAGGAAAAAATAATTAAGGCAATTTTTTTTAATTAGCTACTGTAAGAGTAAGTAAAATACCTATCAGAAGGGATTTATATTATCTTGGTTTTGTTGCAGCAAACAAGTACTGCAGCTTTCATTCACTGATTGTCAAAAACTTTCCAATGTGCCCACTGCAATGCGGATGCCAACCAACGAATCAAAGGCATTCAGCAACTAGACAAAGAGGGTCTGATGCCAACCTCGGTGCCACTGGCAACCATTATTGGCATCAAGCACATTGTCTGCCTTTTTTTTCCCTCTCTCCTGGCACTCAACAAACAAAATGGCGGTTCTTGTAGCAACGGGAACACAGAGTAAGTGCTGCACTGAATCAAATACCATCAAATGATTTTATGGACTGAAATACCAAATGATAGACATTCTCTGAGGCCTGACAGGAAAAAAAAAAAAAAAGAAGAAGAAGAAAGGAAAAAAATAAAAGGAAGAAAAGGCAATTCTGTCAATAGAAACAGTGTTCATGGCATTTTCAAGTTGGGAGTTTATATAAGCTCTGTGTGGGACACACACACCTGATACACACAACAAGCAGAGCCCCATGGAAGTGTGTTAGATTTAGAATTATTCTGATGTTGAACACTGTTCACAGTGTGTATTTCTCAATTCCCTCCCCCATTTCAGTAAAAGCAGCAGCATTGCAACCTATGTCAAACCTCCTTTTTTTTTTTTTTTTTAAGATCTTACATCACAAGAGCATAGCAGAAAGAATATAGAGGGGAAAAAAGATGCTGAATTTTGAGATAAGCAAAAGTAGAATCAGAAGAAGTTGGGCAATGACAGAACTTCATGGATTGGTCCTTATTTCCTCTTTCAAGGCAGATATAGAAGTAGATGCTCTTTTTGTTAAGAACCAAAAAGATTATTGACACTTCTAGATCTGGAAATTGTCAATATATTGTAACATTACTCTGCACTGCAATGCGGATGCCAACCAACAAATCACAGACACCCTAGGCTAAACAAAGAAGGTCTGATGCCAATCCTGGTGCCACTGGCAACCATCACTGGCACTCGAACTATCCTTCCTCCTCTTTTTTTTTCCTAATCTTCTTTTTTAAAGCAACAAAAAAGCAAACTACTTGGCCCCTTTATTCATCTTATGTGCTAATTCCTTCTTCATATTTTGTTCAGGAATTGATTTATTTCTGAGTATCCACTGAAGTTTTTATATGATATTATTAGGCATGTTTGTTCATTCAGAAAGATAAATAAAAGGCAAAATACTGTATATAAAATGCAGCATTTTGGTTGACTTCACACTTATCTTTCACAAAGCCTGATGCTCTTAATCAAGTACACTACAAAGTGCCACAATTAACCTGCTGTCAATAAGTATAGAAAATCAAAGTTTAATAAAATAGAAAAAAACCCAAACACATAGATAACATAGCATGACTTCTTCAACAAAAGAGCCAATAGATGTTAATAGAAGATTCACTGTAAAGCAGCAAGACAGATACAAAATACATGCAGTTTACAATAAACAAAAGAGTCTACTAAGAGTGACTTGCTATATATAAATTAGCCACCTTCATCTGCCAGTATATTCTCAAAGTAGCATTATATAACTTTGAAAGTTGCAATATTACAGCATGCTTATCTTACTAATTTCTGATTAGACAAGTGTTTTAAATAAACGCATATTCTCAATCCATTTAAATGAACAAAATCAGCTATGCCCTGCAATTCCTTCTCCCACTTCAAGTTACTAGCTTCCAACACCTTTTAAGTCAACAGTGTGTTAAGAGTACTCTGACCCCAGATTCTTCAGCTCAAGACCTACTTAAACTGTTTTGCCTTCCTTTGTAGTTTTCGCTTTTAGAGACGGGTAAATCCAAAGAATTAATTAGTAAGCTATGTCTTACACTATATGCATTCAAAATATAACTTGATTTTTTTTTTCATGAAAGGAGTTTAATGGTACAAATTATTTGTGAGTAAGATATTTTGTTTAATGCTATCAAAGAAATCTTTCTTCCTATGTTAGGTCAGATTTACCAGACTCTGCAGCTATTTAAAGATGTAAAATTTCTAAATGTGTCTACTGCTGTAGAGAGACAAAAAAAAAAAAAAAAAAAAAAAAAAAAAACAGATAAGGGGAAAAAAAACCTTTTTTATGACAAATAATCAAAAAAAGAGAACCTAATTTACACGTTTACATAAACAGTGCTCCAGTTGCATGAGCAAATGTTAAAACAGTAATTCACTTAAAACAGAAGGATTGTGGTTTGTATCTGTTTTTTTAAAGAATGAGCCCACACCAAATGAAGAAGTGCAATTTTATTTTTTTGTTACTAACAAAATCAATTCCATTTGTTTTCCAATTAAATCCCACAGTTACTTATCGGGCATCAAATAACAGCCTGCCATCTGCCCTTCTGCAGGCCATTACTGCCTACTACCAGGCCAAGTTGTGAAACAGCCCTACCATCTGCGGATGGTCAAACTTTACATAGTTGAGATCTGCAGCTAAAAAATAAATGCTTAATTACTACTGATCAGTCAGCAGTATAAAGACACTTAGAAGATGGTATCACCACCAGAAAGAACCAAGCCAAGTTTTTCTCCTAACAGAGAAAAGGCATTTCAGAAGCCTTATCACCAGAAGAAAAAAAAAAAAAAACAAACAACAAACACCTTTAGCAACTTAAAGCCATTTACAATTTTAAGGGACCTGCCTAAAAGTTTTGTCATTGAATATGCAATATAAGCAGTAGGTTTTCCCCCAGATACATGATTATTAGAAGCCCTGTTTTTGTTTGCATTCTGTAAAAACTAAGTTTAGGAAGCTTTTCCATAGAGCTCCTGCAATTTTCCACATTTCAATTACATGCCAAATGAAAGTATATGAATGTGATCATGAAAATATACTCTACCTAGAAAATTCTCTCAAAATATTATAACCCGTATCTTAAATTTCAGATATGCAAGATGAAATAGTGATGTAAAAAATGAATAAAACCATAGATGATGTATGTCATAATTCTGATTCTATTTGGTATTTACGAGAATTATATCTGTGCTACAATATTTTCAAGCCATGAGTAAAGTCTGCAATTGCTCTTCAATGTGATAGCAGATTCATCAGTTTAAGGATAACTTCTTGATTATTTGTAACTACAAAGACAATAATAAGTATTTGTAATTTTTATTGTGATTGTGCATTTGCACATACCTGCATCTGTTACTAACAGTACTGAGATGAGGTTTGGTTTTTTTAAAAAAAGACAACTTGAAAACAAGAAGAATGTTTTTTGAAGTCACAACTATATATTGCCACTTTTTGACCAAAAAAAAGGCAACTTCAGTGGAATGAAAGTACTGCCTTGGTATGTGTCTGTCTTGAAAGAGAACAAGGCACATATATCAAACATGCATATCACTTACAAAGGTCTGTATGAATATGTGTGTGTTTAAGTATATCCATATACATGCTGATTTACAAATGAATATGTACCCACATTATGTCTACAGACCACATAATAATGTTCACTGGGGAAGCCAGCCTACACAGGAAATTGGGCTACTTGGAATCAGAGTTTGACATACTAATATAGAAACATGACAGTCTGCTTCCTACCTTGCTCCTGCACGTAGTATGCCAAAAACAAATCAAGCTCCTTGACTGATACTGTTATGTGATGTGGCTGGACACAAAGTGCTGGATTTGTGCAATGTGGGGATTTCATGAGACGTTCACCATCCGTACTTTCCAAGGGGATGCCTTTGAACAGGATCACCATGACTAGATCCAGACGCCAGACTTTGTCAGCCTGTCTCAGGCAATCGATTCTCCTAATCTTGCCCTTCTGGTCAGGATTGGACAATACACAGCATGGGTGCTTCTTCCCAGTCACCGTGAGCACAAAATCCTCCCGGAACTCCTGGCGAATATCTTTGCGCAGCTTGGCCAGGAGTCTGGATGCCCACTTCTGTTTAATTTCAGGCTTTTCACTAAGTAGCTCATCCTTGACTGCTCTTTCCTCATCCTTTGACATTCGTTTCTCATGTTTTTTAAAGTACTTGCGTTTTCGAGCCTGAAGATTGAACCAAGTATAGGCAATTGCACGGACATGTGGAAGAAGTGCCTCAATGAACGGGTGAAATTCATCCTGTGGAAAGAAGTGAAGGAAAAAATGAAGAAGAGAACAAGAAAACTTAAACTCAGCATCTCATAACTGAAGCAACATCATGAAAGGTTTCAGAAAATCTTCAAGTGAAATACAAGACAAAGAGAACAAACACTTAAAAGTTACACAAAATTCTGCCTAACACCTTTTATGAAATTACTACTATTGTCAGGCGGCACACGAAAACTGCAAAGAAAATAATGTTTTCCCCATATTTCATTCTTTGAAAGAACCATGTGAAGATTTTATTTTATATGCCTCCCCTCACTTCATCCCACAGTGCTGCAGAGGCTACATAATTCAAAAGCGATGTTACGAAGATGTTTTTTTCCTAACATTCAAATATCTGAGTGAACAGCTAACATCAAGAAAAGTACCATTGCACAAAGAGTTTTTTAAAATCTAAGCAGAAATGTTCAGAAGGCTGAGGCAAATGCCACAGTTCATTTCTCTTCTCTGTGGCACAGAAACACAAAGCATATACATGCTCAGTGTAATGCCACAGAGTTCCCGCTTTTGGAGCATGCTCTCAGCAAGAGACTGCTGGTGGCACAAAGAGCATGCGCCATTAAACTTGATCCATTTTCTTATCAAATGTCCAACATTCCAGCACTGAAACAGCACCATTTCAATGGTGTAACTAGAGAAACGAGTATACAGTAAGGGAAAGCAAGCAAAAGACACAGTGTGTCATATACAAATCCTTAACAGAAGCTTCTGTACTTTCAGCTCCTCAAGCCTCCCTCCCACTATCCCCAAACTCTGTAAAATTAGAGTTTGTGAAGGTGAAAAGAAAAATTACATTTACGTCCTTTCAGCAGCTCTACTGTGAGTTTTGAAGCTCTGCAGTGTCAGTTAATTTGTTAACTGATCACATGAGTGTGGCAATTATTCTAAACCCCTTAAAAATCAATCTGAGGTGTACAATGAAAAATGGCAACTTGGCACAAACTTTGCATTCTTTGTGTTTCTGCATGCTGTAGCAAAGGGGCATTATGAGTCTGTTGCTGGTCAAATGCTGCTTTTGTGAAATCTATGCAATTTATTTACAGTTTCAAAATATCCCTTGCAGGCTTCACCTGCAAGTTCTTATCTTCTGCCTAGCAGCAATATGGATTGCATTAAGGAGGTAATTCTTAGTTGTTGTCTACAAGTATATCTTATGGCAATTAAATTACTTTGATTTGTCTGCTTAAAGTACCATCCTACACATCTATGTTAGTATCTAACTAGACCTTTCCCAAAAATTTCTTTTCCATGAACAAATCTACTGTTCAAAACAGTGCAATCTGCTTATCAAACATAATTGTATTTTGGTTTGGAAGGAAGACCTCAGGGGAGGTATATTTCTCCCTGTGTGTAGGTATATTTAGTTTTAAATACCATGCAGATTGGTCATCAAATTGAGTGGCATGGTGCAATCAAACTAAAACTGAATCTTTTTTTATGTGATTATGTTCAAGAATACAATTAACAAACTACTATTTTAGTTATGTTGATAGACAAGGAATGAATTGTGTTTAATCAATAGGCTGGTAAACTCCATTAGGTAAAAATGATGAAACTATAACTGATGGTCTCAATTATAGAGTGCAGACTCCAATTGTAGAAGCTTCAGGCAAAGAATTTCATGTTTAAATCTTCAAATTTCAAACAAAATTTCCTGTATGGTAAAAAAACCCACTAGATCTAGTTACCTCTCTTCCCTAACCATCCTCAAACCAAACAGAAAACAACAGAAAAGTTGCAAGCAGTCTACCTATGATCATGTTATCTTCACAGAAGGAAAAAAAAAAGCAAAGAAACAAAAAAAGGAAAGAAGAGCAGAGAGACGATATAGGAAAATACTTCAGGACAAAAACAATTTCATTACAGTATGATGCTTAACAAAGACCCACAAAGGCAACAATTAAACTGACTGGTAGTTTACAGCTCAGATTTTAACAATTTTGATACTATACTGGCACATAAAACTAGGCCGTGGAAAGAGTTAAACCACAATCTGTTCTTTGTGTGAGAAGGCATTACTGCTCTGAGTAACCACAGCCCATGATAAGGCTTCCCTATCTTCATACATTTTCTGATTCCATGGGGTTTTCCCCCCCAATTATAACTGCTAAAAAAAGTTTATTTTTTCTTCTGTGGAAGTCATCTTAATTAAAATCTTCAAATAAAATAAATAAATTTTTGAAATATTATCATAAGCTTAAATACTGTACAGCGTTAAATCCTCACAATTCATTTTAGGCTGAATAAAACAGATTTACAACAGATCTTAAAAATTCTAACAGCTGGGGCTAAAGGTGGGACGAAGGCAGGTGGCTGAAGAGCTTTGGGAGAAATTAATTTTTGTCTCAGTACAATGATTTTCCCCACATCTAAATAGGCATCAGTATTTAGAACTTAAAATGGCAATACAATAAACATGGACATAATCTACGTTACTAGAATATTGCACATCTAGTTTTAATTTCGATGAAGAGAAGCGTAAACTATTTTGGAATGGCTATGCCTTGAGATAGTGCACATAGTATTACCAATAATAACTTAGAGCATTTGACATCTTTGAAAATTTTATAGATAAGAAATCCACTGTTTAAATTCCAATCTGTAGTGGCTGAGTGTTTCCTTTCCAAAGAGAAGATGGAAAAACACACATACACCAAAACCCCTAACCTTTTAAAAACTGTATTCAGGCTTTTCTTTCACAGTAGCATTAAGTCCTAAAGATATATATATATATATAGGCAAAAGAATGTGAATGAGAAACGTGGTAAAGAACATCCTGTTCTAAAGCTATTTTACCAGATACTTTTGAGCAATTCATTGTGCACCTCGAGTTTTTTCAAATGAAACACTACTTGACAAGAAGAAGTGCCCACAAAAATAATCCTAAATGAAGATTTGCAATTAATTACACACATTCTACACAAAGACGCTAAAAAGACATCTATGGAATTTTCCATTTTCTCACTTAATATTCATACAGGCAATATTGAATTATTTTGGGGGGTTTATGTGACACGCATCCATATGCCACAGTTGCTCTTGAAATAAAGTGATTTATGAAGGTAACATTTTCAACTGTCATATCAAATAGCTCAGGTGAACCATTGTGCATTGGCAATTTAAATTAAAATGGAAGTTACTATATAGCACCTATGTAACATAAAAAGGCAAAAAATACCAGTCATCCAATGATGTCATATAGGCCAGGTTTTCTTTTAGAAAAGGTTAAAGTGATAGGCAGCACACTCCTGTCTTCCATTTTATAAACTTTGTATCAATTCATGGAAGTTCAAACTGAGGACTGTACAATAAGTAAACCAGTCAGAAGCATAGAAATTTTATACAGAAATCTTCATTTACCTAATTTCCCTGCATGAATTTTCTCTGTGCCTAGTGGAATAACATATACAAAGACAAGAAAGTACAACATATTCTGACTTTCCAGACTACCACAACATAAAAATAAATCACAGCAAAAATATCACAAGAGAGCAAGCACTAAAAGGTATGTGGTAATTGCATCCTTTTAAAGCCTCAGAAAGACAGATAACTACAGTTTACATTCATTCCAAAAACAGAGAAAGTGTCATATGGGAAAGAGAAGAAGGAAGCCCCCCTGATTAAATTTCATTTGGTAAGTTTTCTTCTTCCATGGAGTTATTTTCACTCACCCAACTTTTACTGAATGTGTGATGGTAACACTCAAATTGCAAAGGTTTATCTTTAAGCTGTACTTCAGATTTTAGATTTGTTTCTAAAAGGTGCTTTAGCACTGTCTCAGCACAAACTGAACTACCACTGTCCCAAGGAGCTCAGTTCAAACAGGTGTTCCGTATTTATTTTTACCAAAATATTTTCTTCTGAGCATATACTGCCACAATCAATGCACATTGTAAGAGCCCTAGAGACATTGAAAACAACAGACAGCACTATTTTAATGAAGTCACAACTCAAAGTGAGGTGGATCCATCTTTCTCTTTAAACAAATCAAGAATGCAAGGTATAAATTCTCATTGCCAGTGAAATTTTAATAGTTAATTATGTAGAGGAAAGATGATTTTTAAACTATCCTTATCACTCCAAGAAGGTAGAAAAAGACTTCAAATTAAAATCCATTTCCTGCAACTGTGTTCCATGTATGTATCACTAAGTGGAAACTGTCTCTGCATGCCACATGGTAACCATGATTGTAAAATATCATGGGGAAAGCATCAACACACAAAAGCTAGGAACTGCTTTCTTCTATTAATGGCTGTAGAAGTACAATGTTGTGTTTTCATGTACACCTTAGGGCAGTATTTTAATAGAGATTTGTAAAGAAAGAGGAAATCTATTACATACATCAGTGAATTCAAAAAAGAAGTATATGAAAAAAAGTCATTAGAGCAGGAAACAAAAATACGAACTACAGCTCCAACAGAGGTGATCATGAAAATTCTTGGGCTTTAAATGTCAAAACTTATTTCTTGAGTTGTACTCTCAGGTTTATACTCTGATGCAGAGGTCTTACTGCCTGTCAATAATTTCACAGCCTACACAAAGTTAATTTTTACTAACTACGGATTCCATGATAAATAGTTATTTCTATATATGTACCTCTAAGCATGCGTGTATGTCTTACACAAAATGCTTCCTATGTTTCTCTTTTGAAGAAATATCTCAACAGCACTCTTTTCCAACTTTCCTCCACTACTGCTCATGTTTATTTGCTGAAAATGTCCATATCTAAGTCAATCACACTTAGATGCCAAACAAAATATAAACAATGAAAAATGTGTCAGCCAAAAAAACTACAGGACTGTATCCAATCACTGAAAAAGCCTTATCATTGTTTCCATCTTCAATCACAATTTATTAATACATTGGTCCTTTTGAATTACAATGATTTGTAACTGGGAAATATCTTAAATCATATTTATTTATTCACAGTGCATCTGTAAGTGCAACCTTGGCCGCTCTGTAGCAGCCTTACAGGAGACGTTACTTTGGTGTATTTTCTACTTCTTTAGCTATTTGTTGCACCAATGTGGAAGCAAGCAGTTATCGCATAATCAGTTTACATCACATCCTCCTAAGACAGACTTTCACGAAAGCTGCTGAAAACTATCCCCGTGCTTTGCAGATCGAGTTTACTGTCCGGAGCAGGGTCCTGTGCCCCGGCGCTTGCTCGCCGTTACCGCACGCTGGGCGAGGACGCTGCCGCAGCACCCGCGGAACTTGCCAAACCCGCTCCCGAAACCACTCAGGATTCAAAATCTGCATTTTGCCGCGGCGCGGACCGCCACTTGGGCCGCGCCGCAGCCGCCCCCCGCCCTCTGCTCCGCGGCCCCGCACCGCTCCGGCCGCCGATTCGTTCTCCTCCCTCCCTCCGTCGTGGTGACAGCCGCCGGCCGGACTCGAAAAGCGGCCGCAAGTGCGGTTGTAAAAACCGGCTCGATCTTTCCCCGTGCACGCTCGGGGAGAAGGGTGCACGCTCCTCCGCCTGCACCACAAATTTAGCTGGGAGTGGGGAAATGCCGTGCCCTTGTATAACCGAACGAGAAAACACTGCACAGCTTGGTCATTCCCGCTTACACCGCCCTCATTGCTGGCAGGCTACGTATTATTAATTAAGTATAAAACGGGATTGTTTCTCTGTCTTCTTTGTCAAAAAGAGCACTTTTCCTTTCAGACCCTTTCATTAGGCTCTGCGTAAACTGGCGAGCTGAAAAGGGTGCAAATCTTTTGATGCCAATCAAATCAATACTTCTCAAACCTGTTTTTTTAGCGTAATTATTCTCATCTCCAGTTTGTTAACCTTTGACCTTTTATACACCAACAATTAACAGTATTTGTCTACGGGTGACACTTTGAACGGATCTCCCCAAAACAAAGGCCTGGAATAGTTTATTCTCAAATAGTCCCTCCTGAGAGAGGAGTTTGGATCTGACGAGCAGTTTCAACTGTGCTTTAACCCGTTACAACTATCAACACTGACTCATTAACAACTCATACACACATACAAGTTAAAAAAAATCCCAACAAACACGTGAAAATAAATAAATTAACAAATAAATTAAATAAAAGGCTTCTATACCTGAGTAAGACAGATTGGAGAATACATCATGACTTCACTTTGAGAACGTGCTGCTCGGAAAGCCCCTAAGAAAAGCCTCAAAAAGAAATAATTTCATCTATTCATTTTACAGTCATTTGAGACTCAAGAAAGATGAAATCAATCAGACGGGGCTCTGCTCTGGATCACCACAACTTCACAACAAACCCCAGTCCTCCTTAAATAGCCAAAGATTCAAGTTCACTCCGTGTGCTAGATTTCCCGGGGTGAAATCCAATCTACACTTTTAACCCTCTTGTAGTCGGCGGCGCAGGAGTCTTGCTTTTGCTGTTGCTGCTGCTGCTGCTGCTGGTTGTTTTGCAGATGAGGGGGGAAGGACTCGGGGAGTGAAGGGGA
>JAOXXN010000368.1:2777031-2813560 GCA_026770055.1 Myrmophylax atrothorax
TAAAAAAATTAAAACTTGAAAAAAATAATTTGCTTGGACAGACCTAGGAGGGGAGTCTTTAGTTCAGGCAGTGCTACCTAGTCTAATTAAACACACACATAACCTTACTTTGACTAGTATATCTAGAGAGCTCCAAGCAGATCACATTTCCTTTCCTAAACCTTTGGCCTGCCCTGCCAAAGCTAGACATTACACAAGTACCTTCAATGTGTATGCAAAGACTAGGACACAGCCCAGGAGCTGAATACTTGCCCAGCTTGGGTGAGTGGAGGCACACTGCTTCACCTTCTGCCTGAACCTGCACCTGACACATGCAGGCATCTATTAGAGGACAAGTTCGGAAGTGTTAAGAGATTTCAGTTTTACTGTGATCGTAATAACCGAGAGCAGTTCTATCCTTTAATGTTACAGAGGATGTTCGTGCTTCCATCAAGTCAACAGCAGAATTCTCATTAACTTCAGCACTAAATGGGAATATTCACTGAGCATCTATCAGGGAAAACAGAATAAAAATAGTAGAATTTTAAATACTTACACTGAAAACCTTGACCAAACATACTGAGATACTGGCAGTTTGGATTTGAAGCTAAGCTGTGCAGTTCAGTAAAACCCTAGTGATAACTCTTTAAGAAATTAACCCGCTGCTTTTCTCTGATTCTTTGTGTGGAAAACTTAACCCTTAGGACACTGGCATTTTTCAAAATCTTCAGTCAGAATACAACTGGCTTTCAGTCAGAAACTATCTAGGGCAAGCTGGAATTTGGAAGAAAATAAGTTAATTGCAATACTAATTTATATAGATAATTAAACAATTTAGTTAATTTATAGTTTCCAATTATGTGTTATTTTTCTGTATCTCTAAGTCTCATGAGTAAAAACAGAACTGAAATGACTCTGTGAAGCTCACAAAGATTTTCCAAGTTTCAACTAAATGTTGCCATCTACTGTTAGAATAATGATAATAATAATAAAATATAAATGGGTGAAACTAGCCCTGTAATTGTGAAAGAAGTTAGTGGTTATTTACATCCTATTGTGCTGATGGACAAGGGATTTTCTTTGAATACACAGGCAATAATATGTCCATTAATCCTTCTGTATGTCAAAGGAAGAATAGAGTTCATTGTCTGCAAGAACTCACTTTGATTACTTTGCAGCTTCTAAAAATTTTGTAATAGTTTCCAGATTCAGATTTTATGGTATTCAGTATGATGAGAGAAAATAGGCTTAACTGAAAAGCTTGTTCTAAATGTTCCTCATCTATGCTCTTTTTTTCTTTTTTTTCTTTTTTCTTTTTTTCCCTCACTGAGCACACAGAAAAGTTCATAACAGGTTACTGAATATTCTATTTGTTATATATTAAAAGTTAAAAATACATACACATGCACACGTCCTTTACCAAAAAATGCACAAGGGATTAATTTACATCAAGATCAGGCAGAAATATCTAGCTCAGGAAATAAAGAACTATGAATCACAGACCACTTCTGTTCTGAACTGACAATAGAAAAACTATTGTCAGTCTTTTACTTTATGCACAGCAGAAAAAAGAGAATTAAAAACCAGTTAAAATCTCAAAGACGAGACTATCTCTAAAGCACCAAAAGTGAAGGAAATGTGCCTTATTTCCATATATGACACTGAATCAGGATATGGATTTCAAAAAATTATGGAATTTATTAATTCCTACTGTGTGTACCTTAACTGGTATACAAAACTTATTTTCACACATTCCATATTTGCTCATTAAAAAAACCCCCAAAAACAAAAACAAAACCAAACCCATTGAATTTTCTGCATGATTTTGATGGAACAGTAAAATATATTCCTAACAAGACCTAAATGTTTCAAAAAGAGCTTCCTATAATTTCAAAAGATACTCTGCTCATGTATTCTTTTCTTAAAATCTCAAAGAAATAACCCCATCTACTTGTCACAGGCACAAGTTGTGAAAAGGTCAGAGGCTGTCTATACCATCTAGAACAAGAGAAATGTAAATACAGAGAGAACAAAACCTATGCCTAGTGTTACACAGTGCCACCTGCACCTGAAATTGTGAATTGTAAATGATTTTTTCAGTAAGGTTGCAGAGACTGACTTGGTGTTGCTGCTGATGGAGCACTGATACAGAATGGCTCTTGCTAAGCTGTGTAACAAAGATAAAATGGAGAGAATATTAGTCACGTTTATTGTTTCAAAGTTTCTTTGAATTCTGTCAAAGTATGTTTATTCAAGGTACAGGAACATGAACTTTTAAAATTCAGCAGATAAGTGCAGTTACTGTAAGGTGAAATGTAGGATAGTTTGAGAAACATAGAGGAATAGCCCTGCAGCCTGGAACTCTGTGCTGAATGGCTTGTTTCACCTTTGTATAAGAAATAGCATACAGGTCTCTTTGTTAGGAGGAATTGCAAAACATGCCAAAATGCCAAGAACTTTTTGAGATACAAAAAGGATAGAGTTAGAAAAGTCCATGCATAGCAGGAGCTGATATCACCAAGGGCCATGAAGAGCAGTAGTAAGTGATTCTGTGAATAAGGCTGACTCTCAGTGATGTCTTCACTTTGTTTTTTTACTGGTTGTGCTTGTCTTCTGGTCTCCTAGTCTCTAAGCCTACTGTCAAGGCCTTGCTGAATCAAAGATTACCCCGGGTAGAGGGGGGTTGAGATGAAGAATACTTAAGCAGTGTGGACACAAACAAGTCCATGGGATGAGACAGAGTGTGCCTCAGGATGTTCTGGGAGCTGGCTGATGTCCCTTTGACACACTCTGTTTGATCTTCAAATTGTCATGGTGTTTCAGAGAGGTCTCTGATGACCTGAAAAAGGTAAATAATGTACAGTCTTGCTCAAAAGGGTCAAGGATGTGGGTCTAGGGAATGTCAGGCTGGTCAGCCTCACCTGAAACACATGGTGAGATTTGGACCTCATGACATGTGAAGTGAATCTTCCTGGAAGCCATGTCCAGATGACTGAAGGAAAATGAAGTCATTGGGAGCATGGACAATGTCCTTAGCAAGGACAAATCACACCTGACCAACTGGATTGCCTTCTGTAACATCCCATGTAGACAAGAGAAGGGCAGTGGATAGTGTTTTCCTCAACTCAATGAGGCCCACAGAGCAATCTCCAATAGTATTACTTACAGCTGGATTGGTGAGATATAGACAGTACTGAGAAACTATACAGTAGGTGGTAAACTTTCTGGACTGACAGGCTTGTAATGTTATGATCAACATTGGGAAATCTGTTGTTGGATACTTGTGACATTGTTCAGGGGACTAGGAAGTGTTTAAAGCAATCTTTTGCTTGCAGATTTTATAATAATAGAGCTTTTGATTTTGAATAAAAAGCAAAATTTTCAAGCCTCCAGACTCATTAAGAAACTGAATCCAAGCATATGCTGAGATTTGTTACATTTTTGGCCTCCCTAAAAAGTTTTTCCTTTGTTTAATAGTGCTTTTTGAGCTCGAATTTTCAGTCTGTAGTTGTCAGTCTGTTGAGAGCAAGTCTGGTCACATCATGCTAATGCTAGACCTCATTAAGGAAACATCTTACTGTAAAGTCACTACTGCCATTATCACTTTGTCATCCTTTACTGTGGTTGTCCTCATCCCAAACTCTACTGGGATGTGTCCTGCATTAGCTCTAGTGCCTTTTCAATGGTGGCAGTAAGAATTACTTTAGAGTTAAAAACAGTAGCTCTGATTTACCTAAAGCTCATGATAGGTTGCCTGGTGGACATGATAAAAAAACTCCAATAAAACATATGGCAATGTTTTTACTAGAACTTACCCCATCTAATGCTCTCGGTGAAAATATTTCCCCCCAAAACAGCCGAAGTCTTTGGCTTCAGCATATCCATAGTGTTGCTATTCTGATAAATTAAAAGGCATATCCTGTTCATAGATGAGCTGTGGTTTGCTTTTTTTTTTCTCTGCATGAGCAAACACTCCTAGGGATAATTTTTCCTTAATCAGAACAGAGATACAGCATGAAGAACGAAGCAGTGGCCAATCCAGGCTTGACTATGAAGGAAAATATTCCATAGGAATCCTATCAATATATATAAATACCTGAAAGGACCATATAAAGAAGATGGAGTCAGGCTTTTTCCAGTGGTGCCCAGTGACAGGATGAGAGGCAATGGACACAAACTGAAACACATGAAGTTCCATTTGAATGTCAGAAAACATCTTTCCACTGTGAAAGTGATCAAGCAGTGGCACAGGTTGCCCAGAGTGGTAGTCAAAAGCCAACTGGTCACTGTCCTGGGCAATGAGTTCTAGGTGTCTCTGCTTGAGCAGGAGGTAGACTAGATGACCTCTAGAGATCCCTTCCAATCTCAGCCATTCTGAAAGCAGCCTTTTCCATAGCTGTGGCATAGTCTACTAGTCACATTTTATTTAAGAATAGCCTTTTTCTACAGTAGTTATCAGTGTATGTTTATATACCAAGCAACAGATGGTAACAGGCAGATGGAAACATGCTAAGCTTAACTGTCCTCCTCTAACCATGTAACAAGCAAAGAGTTCCTGCAGTTATGTGGAAAGACACTTTTGTTCCTTCTTCACTTTCAGTTTTGTTCTTCAGCATATGCATATTATGGGTAAAAATTTAAATCACATGAATAAAACCCTAAAAGGTCTAGTTACGTAACAATCAGTTATTAGACTGCTGCAAGAGACATGGAAAAGGAGTGAGATGCAGTGACATTTATGAAAACCAGTTCCAAGATGGTCTAACTTTAGATGTGAAAAATAATAAAATTTAATATGGAACACACTTTTTGTGTGTTTTTGGAGAAAATCTCATATGTCCAAGAGAGGTTTCTAGGCTTTATTTGTCACAGTTCCTGGTATGGACAGAATGTTACAAACATCTATGAAATTTTGCAACTTGGAGCAGAAACATGTCACATGTCTTTGAAGCTCCTCAGTTCACACACAGCAGTTAGTGTATACTAAGTCCAGGGACAGCAATGATCCAAAGGACAAACAGTATTTGGGCACATTTTGTGATAGCTCATTTTGTTTTGTACCAAACTTTGAAAAATGAGGGCTTTGTTGCAAATTGTATGAATTGTAGTGTCACTGTAAGTGACTCCTGATTTTTGTGGCTTTTGATGTTTTTCATTAAGCAACTATTGGAGACTGAGGACTATATAACAATTAAAATTATAACCACATAATTATAATCACATAATTATAATTAGCAAATAGTATACCATAAAATTATTATACTATGGTCATAGAATCATAGAATAGTCTGAGTTGGAAGGGACATTAAAGATCATCTAGTTCCAACCCCTCTGCCATGGACTCAGATAACTTCCACAAGAGAAGGTTGTTCCAAGCCCTTTCTAACCTGGCCTTGAACACTTCCAAGGGTGGGACCTACACAAGTACTCTAGACAAACTGTTCCAGTGTCTCATCATCTTTACAATAAAGATTTTCATCCTAGTATCAGATCTAAACCTACTCTAGTTCAGTTTAAAGCCATTAAATCGATAATATCATCTTTCATTAAGATAAGAGCACTCTAAAAACTATTTGTCTAGTTTTTTCCCCTTTTGAACAGCTCCTCCAAAAATGTGCTGACTTGATGTCTTCATAGTTTCATGTCAAATCTCTTGATTTCTGAGCAGGTCTCAGGATTTTGAAAGAGGGGGCTGAGCATTCTTTCTGCTCTCCCAGGAAAGAGAGGTGTAAGGTATAGCAAAAAGCAAATGAAGCTCATAGGGGCTGGAAGAGACATACCAAGATTTCTTTACTATTCAAAATCTTAGTTTCTTTTCAGAGAAAGTGGTGACTTTCTAATGACTAGTGAAAGACACTAGTCTTGAGAAAGGCCTCTTTGCCCCTTTGGACCCATTATCTTCATCAGTGGTTCAACAATTCTTGTGGCTAATACTTTGAGTTCTTTTCCTTTAAATGGTGTTTTAACAAGATAGATCGATAAGAAAATCCACTTTCCTAAAACAAATGGCAAAACCCCAGTCAAGGTTCAGCTCCCATCCACAAGATCTAGACATACACATATTCTTTTCTGCAGAACCAGCAGAGGGAGCTTGTTTTAGCCAGCAAAAAAAAAAAAAAAAAGGCTTAATTAGAATAGCAAATTGTTTAAATTTTGGGGAAAGAACACATTGCCTAACTAGACATAGAAAGCCAAAATTATATGAAGCAAGTTATTAAGTCTTCACAGACAAATCATTTGGAATGATTTTCATGCACAATTGTGTAATCTAGTAATACAAACCCCCCACCAAATAAAACCCAAACAAAGCCAAACAAACAAACCCCATAGTCAGTGTTTGACCATAACAATATTTTCATTATGCTCCACTTTTAGTCAAAGTGAAGTCTAAAATAAGGATCAATTCAGTCATTTCAGTCCTCATAAAAATTTATGTCATGACAGGTGTGGCAGTTACCTCTTTCTTCTTAAACTTATTTGTATAGGGCAATAGTATATCTGCAAAACTCTGAAGTCATTATTTAATACTTCCAACCAATTATTGTTGTTTAGACTGTTAGGTATTTAAGTTTGAGCCACATTTAGGAGATTGTTAGACATTCTGCTGTTAAAATTACATATCTGTTTTGGGTGACCTTCTTTCATGTGTTTTATCTAAGATTTGCAAAGCATATTTCTATCAGCCATGATTATTTTACTTTGTTTTCTTGATTTTACAGATATTAAAAATAAGGGGTTATAGTTAGATCCCTTCCTGAGGACTGGGAGAAAACCGAGGAGTCAAATATCTGTGCTCTCAGTGATGTGCTCTCCTCACTTACATGTCCCTGCAATGAATGCACTATAGACTGAGGACACTGATAGTGTGCTGCAAAATGAGGGAAGATAAGCTCATGTTTGATAAACATTTCTTAGTACCGGTCATTGTAGAAGAAGAGAGATTAGTTGCCTCTGGCTTACTGTAACCTTTTTAGGTTATATCCATTTGTTATAATTACAAAACTGGGTAGGAAACTTCAGCGATGAATATTCTTACCATTATGTCATCTGAAGGGGGGCTGCCTCTCCCTCCTAAATCAGAGAGCTAAAGGGGAGGGGGAAGAGGGGTTTGTGTGAGTTGGGAGTTTTGCTGGGATCTTGGAAGCTACTAGACAGTGGTCTCTCCCAGCATTCAGGACAGAAGATAAAGTGGTAGCAGGAACCAGAAACAGCCCTCTTCACACTTTGGTCATGAAAGGAGTGTGGGCTGCCTCCATACAACACGTAGCTAAACTTGGTTCCCTCTGCTGCCTGCTGTCACTCCTCTCCTGCTCCTGCTCTGGCTGGTCTCCATTGCTGAATGATGACACCCCACACCACTGTCTCAGCTCACTTTGCTTGGCAGTTGGTGAGAAAAAAGTGGAAGTTAATTCCACATATGATACAAATCACTGTCCCCTGCTGCTGCCAGTATTGGAGCTACACCAGTTGAGCAGAAATCGCCACCATAGCCCCAGCCATGTGCAAACTGCTGCCACCACTGTTCCAGTCACACAAAGAAAGCCAGAAAATCAGTGGAGCCAAAGTTCAGTTAAGCCAAACAGGCAGTGCCAGTGCCATGAGGTGTGGTTCTCCACCATCTTTGTTTCCCTGTTGTTCCTGTGAGGTGGGGGTGCCACATGTTTGGGTGAATCTCTCTTTCACAGGTAAACTGTTTTCCCCTGTATCTTTCCCCTGTAATGTTCCCCTATAACTTTGTGGTTACAGGGTTTTTTTGTTTTGGTTTTTTTTTTTCTTTTAGTAAACAGTTATTTTTTTCACTTGTCCATCATTGTCATTTCTTTTGGTCCAGCGTGAGCATTTTTGCATGTGAATCACCCTCTCTCTTGTATAATTTTGTTATTAATATTGTTGCAGTTACTGTTAATTTTCTTATTTCATTGCTGTTTCCACTAAATTGTTCTTATCTCAGTCCATGATGTTCATTTTTTATGCCTCCAATTCTCAACTCCATCCTGTCAGAGCAGCAAAGAAGATGGGAACTGGGGAACAAGTGAGTGGCTTGTGGTTTGAGAGGTGGGGGCACTGAACTGGGGATTATTGTTCCTAAACCACAACAGCCTTATTTGGTAGCCAGTATGTGGCACAACAGATTGAGATAACAACAGGTCTTCCCAGAGCAGGCTGAAACAGTTTTGAACTAAGCATTTACTGTAGTAGGTACCAAGCCATTGGTCACGATGTTGCTTGATATATTCATGTGGATGTGGTACCTAACCCAGTATATATTCCCATATGTGGTCCTTGCAGCGATCTTTTTCAAAGCAGGGAGAGGGATCAGGCTTTGTTGCTGTATGTGACATCATCAATGGCAGTGAAGGTCATTTGGGGTGTGTATTCAGTGTTGCTTTCCAGCCTGGCCTTGGGTGCTACCTCTGGGAATGCATTAATAATCATACCCAGCCTGTGGGGGGAACAAGGGAGGATGATTTTCCCCAGCTTTCAGCCCCTTTTCCTCCTTCAGGCCTGTTACAAGAGTTTTTGTGAATGTTGAATTCCTTTTGGATGTTAAGGAAAGCATGGATTTGTTGCTAAGTCTGCTGGGTCTCCTCAGTGTGGTCCACACCACATTTAGAGCTAAGAAAGAGATTTATAGGAAGATTGTTCAGAGGTCTGCCCTGAGGGGCAATAGTCATGAGTGACAGGGAATATTGGAGAAAATGCACCAATCTGGGGGGAAATTCTCTGCTCCAGTGGTTTTTAATTTTATCCCTGAACAACTACAGGACAGAATATTTGCAAGGAGAATACTCTGGAAACTTCAGAGAGGAGCAACTTACTGCAGTTTGCTGGGCCCTGGCTACTATTTGTTGGACATTGCTCATCACTGGACACCACCCTCAGGGGAGGAGTGGCCACTCAAACTGCAGTTGAACAAGAGGAACAACCCATGCCAATAGCAGTCCCCCCTACACAGAAGAAATCCAAGACAAAATCAGTTCACTTAGTGAGGGATGAACAGGAAGCAGGGCACTCAGAACAGGAGGAAGAGGCAGGGCCAGAGATAATCACCCAAACCCCATCTCTGGGTGAGCCATGAGATATGTGAAAAGATTTCAGCCACCAGTCAAGTGAGCCTTTGTTAACCTGACTCCTTCAATGCTGGGATATCATGGCCCATGATGTGAAGGTACATGGTTGTGAGGCCAAGCAACTGTCATACCTGTCCTGGGAGCATCGACAAGTGGATTGGGAAGTGCTCAGTGACTCAGCCTCTGTAGGTGACTTCTGTCAAGCATGACAGAAAGGTATTCTCTCAAGGGTGATCTAGTAGTGCGTACAAGTAGGTGAAATGCTGTGGAGGAAGGTATCCAGTACCTGAGAGAATCAGCTGTGATGGAGGAAATTTACAGGGATTTGAATAATGAGCAGTCCCCTGCAGGTCCAGATGAGGTCCAGTGTACAAAATCCATGTGACAGAAGTTTGTACAGAACATGCCATCATCATACACCAACTCATTGGCGTTAATGTCAATGAAAGAAGGAGAACAAACAATGCTTCAGATGACTATCCAATTCCATCAACATGAACATCATCTTTTTTCCTTCCTAATGACCTGTGTCTTGGCTGTGGAAAGACCATCCAGGACTGTGGACAGATTCTAAATACTTAAGAAAGCTGAAGAGGAAATGTCCCATGCCCCACGCCCCACCAGTACAGACCAGAGTCTACTATTGGAAGCAAGTGCCCCGCTGCTCAAGAGGTAACTTGTCATTTTCTGTGTGACTATGGAGAGAACATGAGAAAGTGGGATGGAAAACCCATCTCTGCTTAGCAGCATGGGTATGTGAGTTGAGAGGAAGACCAATCACTGAAGGAAAATCATCAAGGATAAATGCTGCTCCAGTTTCCAGTAAGTCCTCAAACAGAATAGAATGGCTGATGCCACTTCTGATCCTCTTGAAGGGACCTCAGTTTATATTTACAAGAAGTGCAAAGAGTACTATGAGCAGAATTAGACAGGCCCTGCCTGCAGCCACGTGGAGGAATGGGAAAGTGGGATCTATTGGACTGTGTGGAACTGATGGTCTTGCATGTCAGACCCACAAGAGAATAAGGCTTTAGCTGACACTGGTGCACAATGCCATCAAGATATGTAGGGACAGAATCCATCTCTCTTTTGGGGGTAACAGGGGGATCCCAACAACTGGCTATACTGAAAGCTGAAGTAAGCCTAACTGGGAATGAATGGCAAAACCACCCTAATGTGACAGGCAGAGAAGCCCTATGCATCCTTGGTATAGATTAACTAATAGGGTATTTCAAGGACTCAAAAGGGCATCGTTGGGCTTTTGGTGTAGCTGCTGTAAAGACTGAGGAAATTAGACAGCTGAATACTATGCCTAGTCTCTCAGAGGACCCTTCTGCTTTGGAACTGCTAAGAGTTGAAGAGTAACAAGTACCAATCACTACAACAACAGTGAGCCATTGACAACACTGCACCAGCTGGAAATCCATCTTCCTCATCCATGAGATGGCTCATGGGCTGGAAAGCCAGGGAGTTGCCAATAAGGCTCACTCGTCCTTTAGTTCTATATGGCCAGTGCATAAGTCCAGTGGAGAGCGGCGAGTGACCATGGACTATCATGGCCTGAACAAAGTTGCACCACCACTGAGCGCTGCTGTGTTGCACATCCTGGAACTTCAGTATGAGCTGGAGTCCAAGGCAGCAAAGTAGTGCCACCAACAACATTGCTAATGCATTCTTCTCCATTCCTCTGGAAGCACAGTGCAGGCCACAGTTTGCTTTCACCTGGAAGGGTGTTCAGTACACCTGGAACTGACTGCCTCAAGGGTGGAAACAGTCCTACTATTTGCCATGGACTGATACAGACAGTACTGGAAAAAGTAAGGAACCAGAACACTTGCAACACATTGATGACACCATCATATGGGACAATGCAGCAGAGGAAGTTTCTGAGAAAGGGGAAAAGATAATCCAGATCTTCCAACGGCCTAGGAAGAAGCCTCTTACTCTGAGCACAGCTAAGTTTCTTCTCCATGTGCTACCAACCTAGGCCCAACCACTGCTTTTAGGATTATTTTTAAATGGAAACACTGGAAACATGGATTATTTCAAGGAGACTTGCTGGTAGTCAGTGCCATTAGATCAAGATTCTGAATTTCCAAAAGAATCCAGGTCTTACCTAAATTTCAGCAGGCACGGTCAATTAAAGAAACTAACATGCTAGCAAACCAAAGAACCTCCAAGGGCTCATGTTTGGTATTCAGACATGCTGACATAGTCTAATGTGGACAAGTTTTTCCCTTGGTGCCAACAGCAACCAGTCATGCTCAAAAGTTACAAATGCACAAGCTGAATCAAAGGCAGAATCTTTGATTCATACTTACTAATGTAGCAAACGTACTTAAAATATTTAAATGTTGTAATCATTCTTTTTTCTTGAATGACACACAGTATCTTCCAATTTGTATTGCTTTGCTCGGGGTTTTCTGACAATATGTTTTGTTTTCAATGAAAGAGACATCCAGCAGATAGAAGTAACACAGAAATAACTGAGTTGCAAGTAGGCCTTAATTATGAAATGGATAGGCATTTTATTAACATGAGACCATGCACAAGTATTATTGATGTAAAAGTCTTTTGTTTAACACAAAGTCTTGTAATACAGCGTAACTAAATCTGGACATACGTGTTTGGGTAAAGAAATGTGGCTTGTGCACTGTTAAAATAATTTAGACCTTTGGATCAAATCCAGAACTGCAAATACTAGGACAAAATAAAATCTTACAAAAGAATTAATTTAGAGCACAATTGTGGATATTCCTACTATTATTCAGCATGTACAACCAGTCACATTGCATGGTTATTAAAAAAAAAAAGAGAGAAGAAAAAAGAAAAAAGAGTATAGTCTGAATACAGTGGTAACCTGACACATTTTTATTTATTTGTGGCTAGTACATAGCCAACTCCTTTTTTCATAATCACATGGAATTTGATTGAAACAAAGTAATCTATATTTATTCACCTTGGCAAAAAGAGAAGGTAGAAAATTTCAGGAAATCTTGCTAATCTATACATTTAAACATTCAGACTCATGACTTTGAACTTCTAACTCCCAGGAAAAATATAGCACACACATGTGCTGGGTAAGACCTATGTTATAAAACGTTTGTCAACTCTGAAAACATAGAAGAAGACACTTAAATTGTCCTAAATATTCCTTAGACTCAACTTCCAGCTATTGCTAACTTCCTGGACTCATATGGACTATGTGGATTTTGGCAGGGAAGATTGTCAAGTTTTCAGTGTCACATTTCTTGGCACTCATGGATTCCCTTTGCTCAGCTGCCTGTGCTGTTAAGCACAGATGTACATTATAGAAATGTTAAAAAAATGTGCAAACACTGACATTTTCTTTCTGGTTAAGAGGTTTGGGTTGCTCAAGGTTTTTTTCCTTTCCTGGGGATCAGAATCACTGAGGCTGGCTGGCCTCTCTGGAAATCTCTGGTACCACAGTGGCTTGAGCAGTGTTAGCCACAGCTGGTTATGCAGGACCATATCCACTCAGACTTCACTACCTCAAGAATGGATACTCCACAACCTCTCTGGGCAATCTGATCTGATTTTCAACTACCCTCATAATAAGTAAGTTTTTCTTATATTTAAAAGGAATTCCTTTTATTTCACTTTATGTCCATCACCTTCTGTCCTACTGCTGCATACAGAAAGGAGCCTGGCTCCAACTTCTTTACTGTCTCATAGGGTATTTATGCACACTGATAAAATCCCCTGCTAAGCCTTCTCTTCTTGAGCGAAAAAAGACCCAGCTCCACTCTCAAGTCTGTAAGCCTTTCATTGTCTTTGTAGTTCTTAAGTGTACAACCCCCAGTGTGTCCATAGCTCTCTTTTACTGGGGAGCCTAGCACTGGACACACCACCCAGATGTATCTCAACCAGTGCTGAGGACAGAGAAAGTATCACCTTCCTTGACCTGCTGTAATGTTCTGTCTGATACAGTCAAGGAGGCTCTTGGCCTTTTTTGCCACAAGGACACATTGCTGGCTCATGGCGTCCACCAAGACTCCCAGCTCATTCTCTGCCAAACTGCTTTCCTGCTAGTGAGCCCCCAGCATGTGCTAGTACATGGGGCTGTTTGTTCCTGGCTGCAGCGTTTGGCGTTTCCACTTGTTGAGCAGCATGAAGATCCTGTCAGTCCACTTCTCTAGCCTGTTGAGATCCCTCAGGATGGCAGCACAACCATCTGGTGTATCCACCAATTCCTTCCACTTTTTTAATTAATTAAAAAAATTGTCAAGATACTTGCTATTATCAATCTTCACTTGTTATCACTATCAGACAGAATAAAAAGTGAGACTAAATGGTGGATATGAAAACTTTAATAAGACAATTATTAGAATAACTCTACTAAGACCACTTGTGTTTTGAAACATTAACTCTCAGGCCTCAACAGAAGTCCATCTTTAATGATTCACTGCTGTCAGCATTTGTTATTTTACTGGAATTGGTATTTTTCTGCCATCTCTGCTCAAAACCTGTCACAATGTGCCAGCTTGCTGTGACATTCCAATGGCTGGTACTATGTGCTATGGCAGCCATGGTTCAAATCTAGCTTAGGGCAGGAGTGAAACATGTGTTTTTATGCTTCCTTTTTAACAGCTTTTAAATTAATTATGTAACTTTGAAAGTCCTTTTACCAGATTTCTTCCCATCACTTTCTGAGAACACCAAAATTATTGTATGTTTGAAAATTGATGTTGGCCAAACAGAAGGCAACAAAAGATTTCCTCACATTACTGCAATTACCACAAGAAGCAGGAATATTTTTCTCCCTCTATAGCATTTGTGCGTGTCTTTGGCATGCACTCTGTCAACAGAGCTGTTTTTGGATGAGGGATGCCCAGGTGTGCCGCAAGAGTAGTGCTCATTCTGGGGAGGATGCCCCCTCATGGGACATTATAGCCAGCCCACACTAGGTAGCAATGCCTGCACAACACTGGAAGAGAGGACAGGAAACACAGAACAGTGAACATACCCGTTGTAGCTTGCTGTGATTGTATAGTGGTAAGTACTGTGCATTGTGGCCACAGCAACCTCTGTTCAAATCTGAGTCACGACACAGAAAGAAAGGAAGTTGTTTTAATCCTCACGATTGGAGGCTTGGTGCTGGAGACACACCACCAGGGATGTGACACTCACACAAGCCCTTGCTCTGGGGTAACTGCTCAACAGACCTCAGTGTCCAAAGCATAGAAAAAAACAGATGAGAGAAAGTAGTAGTTGCACAAATAAAAAGGTTCATCTAACTAATTGCTACATTATAAGGAGGTTGATACTCATTGCATCATAGGCTTTTTATCTCCTTTTGTGTGACTTCAAGAAGATCAGACAGATGTTGCTGTACTAAAGTTGTCTAGGACAACATTTTCACTGACTTCATACTCAATATTTTAACATATGTCCTTTCTCTCTCCCAGCAAACATTGATTACTTTCTGTGATCTGTCCCCAGGGATGACTCACCACAAAGGAAAATTCCAGAACTTTTCCAGAGAACAGCAATGGAGGCAATAAATTACACATAATTAATTTCCTTATTGTGAGGCCTTCTACTATCTTTATTCCAAGAATTATGCATTAATGAGATGAGTAATCAATAGCAGCAAATGGAATACATCATGTCCAGGTCTAAAATTTTTATAAAGAGAAGCAAAACACTGCTGGAAATGCAGTGCTCTTTTGGGGGAGACAGGATGATGTGACAGAGAATTGTGCCACAGGCTGGGAAAGTGATCTAATATGATTCTCTGTTTACCTAAGTCCCATTCACTCCTCCTGCCTATACTGCCGGGTGTTTGTTTCTGTCTATTGGGATGCGGGCACCAGTGGTTTTCCAGTATGGAGATGGAGAGGCAGGGAAGTTATCTGAAAGTCACAAGTGAAAGAAATTTACAAGAAACACTCAAGTGCCTACAGATAGGCACTTTATATACTAATTGAATAATATAGCAACAGAGTTCTATTTTGTTATTAGTAGAAGATGCTCTAAAAATCTATTAATGAACTTAGATTATGTGACTTACTCTAATTTTATTCTTAGAAAGCTATATATCCTGATGATGAAAGTAAAAACTACTCATTTTGACCAAATGAGTTCTTCATACTAAAGTGGAAGGCCTGACTACAATTAAAAAGAAGAGATGAGTTGAAAAAGGAGAAGGCAACAAATATTCATTTATGGAAAATGGACTTATATTTGTACAGTTGAGTTTCTAACAGATTCTCAAATGTGTTTCATACTGAAGACAGTGTATGTCCTTCTTGGGTCAAACACTGTTCAGGCAATCAGATGCAGGCTTCACAACTCTTGGCAAACTTCCTCCAGGTGTCTGTCCAGGGCTAAGTAAAGAAGCAAGACTATCTTGAAACTATTAAGATGACAAGGGATTGCTTTTACAGAAAGGCTCACATAACTGTGCAGATCAGCAGGGAATATTTAATTCCATTAAACCCATCTATCAGCTAACAAAAATAGGAAGGACAATATGGTCAAACAAAGGAATTCAATGGCTGGAGAATCAACAATAAATCTCTTTCTAGACATGTAACTTTTGTCTCTCTGGAAGACTTCATGTTTCTTGTATTAGGCCTTCTAAAGTTCTTTGCAATCATTTTCCAGTCAAATTTAGTTCTTACACATACATACAGAAAATACCTTCAAAACATGTTTTCAAAGAGAATTTTCCGCGATATACTAGTTACTGTTGCTTTAGCTAAATTATTCAGATTTTTCTTTCGCAAGTGTAACAGTAAAATACCAATTTACTCCATGTGATTTTATTACAGATGCCTTCATGGTTATAGCACAAAAAAGATTTCTTCTTTTTGCCAGTACAGAGGTCAGTGCACCTTCTCGCCTTCAATTGCATAGTGAATAACAGTAATAGTGCAGGTCCCAGAACAAGCACAACCTAGTATGTCTGATTTTCCTTGAGTTTAGATAGACGTACTAACCCCAAACAAATTAGTGATACAATTATGGAAAGTAAAACAAGAGGTTTGCTGCTCATATCAGATAATGGGGGGGAAAAGAAATAATTATCCAGGACTTTGGAAGCATGAAATCTAAACTGGGAATTCAGGAATCCACAAGAAAGGAGTTACCTGAAAAACTGGGGTGGCTTCGTTGTTGGCTCCACGCACAGCTCTCAGGTACAAGAGGCACATAGGTGCTGGTTTAGCAACACAGAGATGCTGAATATGTTAACATTACAGACTGTGTTATAAGAGAAGGTTGTTGCTGTGTTAGCATGGAATATCAAAACTATACTCTCAGAGATTTTTAAAGCACTATGTTTTGAGATCCCTGTAGATGAAGGTTTTTTTGTGACAAAGAATAAATTGCTTTGGAAGGAATATTAGAAAGTATCATTTCCTGAGTTGTATTGTGTGCAGAGAAAACATACACAACACTTCTTTATAAAGGAGTGGGAGGATAACATTCAAAAATGTTTAGTAAATTATTGAATTCCACAAAGCTTTGTGAAAGATATATTTATGGGATGTGTTTGAATTCAAAATAGAGAGCTGATCCTGCATCTGTGACATTTTAAATCAAGAGGACATTCTATAAACTTTTAGAATAAAAAAAAAGGGAATTTGGAATTCAAATACGAAAAGCCAGAGAGAAATAAATACCAAAAAAAGTGCAATGTAAAATATTATTTTGACAGTTTGGGACATTTGGTGGTTTGCCATTTGTGGTGAACGCTTGTTGAAGCAATATAACCAGGCCTTACTCATTAGTTTGAGTTGTAGCATAGTAAGTTGTAGGATTCAAACTTGAGTCAACGCTGAAATCAAAGTGGTACAAGTAAAAAGCTTGAAAAATTGATGACAGCCTGCATATGTGTTCTGGAGAAGCTCTCCCCAGTACTGTGAATGACTGTTCATTCACATTACAAATAAGCCACACTGCCTGAATCAGAGAGCAGGACATGCTTTCTTTCAAGAAACACTAAAGACAGATTATGAGAACAGAACTGCAACATCAGGCATTGTTTATGCAGTTCTGTTTACACATCAGTCCCAGGAATCTCTCCATCTGCCAAATTTTTCTCAATTACTAGTCATTCTGCAAAAATAGACTGTAAACTCAGAGCTGGATTTCCAGAGGTAAAATCATCCCACCTGTGAAGTGAATTCCTGGCATTCCTTGTTAAAGTGCAACCAAGTGTTTAAGCTCTCAGGAGTTCCTTTTACCACATATTTCCTTTCAAAGAATCTACTTGACCACAGCCTTTTGAAAGGATATCAGAACAGACTTATAAAAGTTTTAATATGAACTGCAGTCCTGTGAAGAGAACAGAAAAACAGAATTCATTTGATTCAACGACTTCAGATTCATAACAGCCACTGATTTCTGTCCTGCTCAACACTTGATATGGACATCAGACAGGATACAAGCAAATCTGCTGCACTCTTGAAAAATGGAGGAAGTAGAACAGAAATCTACATCAGTTTTTATTAATGTTTCAAAAGGTTTTCAAGACTTTCTGTTCAATGTTGGTTTCTTAAAAACTAGGTTTCTTTCTCCATAAAAAATCCAGCCATTTTACAACTAAGCAGCTAATGTTAAGTGTAATAACAAGATCTCTGCCTGAGCACTGTTGATAAGTACATCCTATTAGTTTCTGTGCCAAGAATTGAATTAGTCATGCTGGGGATATGGAGGCAGACACCTCTGTGTCTTAAAGGTTTCATGAATGAGCCATGTGAGAGAACAATAGCAAGCACATGGAAGAGCTGCAAAGAAAGGCATGTACTTTCTTTTCCTGCCTAGTTTTTAATTTTTTCATTTCCCACCAGAACAGCTTTCTGCATATAGGAAGAGAAGGCTGCTTTTGAAGGGAGTTTTTCTCTCTGGTCTCCAAACTGGTCTTAGACAACAAAAATTTCAGAACTTCAGAAATAGATTTATGTAAACCTGTTTGTATTTTGAATATAATATTATAAGACTATGGTTTGCAACTGAAAAAGTGTTATCTTGACATGTCTGCCAGCCATGAAGACCCACATATTTCAGGAATATACAGACAATTTTTTGTGCAAATCACAGTTCAAAATCAGTTCCAGGACTACCTTGCCGTGTTTCCTAGTCTGCAATCCTGTTATCTTTAGAAACCCTTTTGTACTGAAGTATTTGTTTTCTTTTTCCCTAATGAGAAGGGAAAATTGGTAAATATTTTGTCAGGAAATGTAATGCTGGAAGCCACCTGCACTTGCATGTTTATATTCCAGAATGAAGTTCACTTTTGATTTTCATTTTCTTGTAAGGGGAATAAATAACTGCAAGGGAAATTTGTAAGGAAGACCTGATTATCTGCCTACACCATTCTTGGTCTCAGTTTATACTGCTAGCATTGAACTAGCAATGCAGATATTGGTATCCTAAATAAACCAAATCAAACAGAATAACCACTGTTTTCTGGTAAGTCATCTTAAAATAAAAATAATTTTTTAAAAAAGGGCATTTTGAATTTGTCTAGTGTTCTATCAAAACTCTTCAAAATCATAGGTATTAGTATAACAAGCAATAAAGTAATATTTAGCTACAAATGAACACTGGATATAAAGAAGCCAGTTCCAGGGAGGTTGAGGTCAAGCAAGGGTGAGCCTTGAATGTTTAGGCAGCCTCAGGATGATGCATGAGTAGAGGAAAATTTTTGATCTTGTAATTTTTGAATTTTTTTTCTAGGGCTTCATTCACTAGGATTCTTTAAAGAGTATGTACACCTGTGATGAGTTAAGTTAGTACTTCTGGAGTTCATAAAATCTAACACAGCAAATGACATTTCTGAAAGACTACAGCAGGGATAGAGTATGAAAGATCATACTAGTCTCTTTCATCATAGTAGATATTTCTAAATTGCTTTCTTTTGGGAAATCAGCCACATCTGTCTCATCAATTAGACAAAGAATTCAAGAGATAATTGCTCTGACATGCTTCTAAAAGGCTGAGTGATATTTAGACAGGAAATCTGAGGCCAATCAAAGGAATACTCAAAGATACTTTGAAAACAGAAAGAGCTCTTGTGAACCTCAGGTAGGTCATAAGATGCCAGAGGTCACTACCCTACTACACCAAAACTGGGACACCTAAGCCTGCAGCCTCCGGAGGTGATGTCTCCTCTCATGCTCCCAGGCATGCAGGGCTTTGCTTTTCCCGGTCAGTGGTGCAAAGGAAGATTTCTTTCACTTCCTCACTGAGTAGAACGATAAAGAATTTTCCTGCTTCCTTGGAGAGAGAGAAAGGCACCTGTCATTCACACTCTGCAGCAGCTGGCCTGTTGTGCGAATTTCTCTGGGCCTGGTGGAGCTGTAATCGATTATAAAGGGTACTGATGTCCCATTAGATGAAGCAGTGAGAAAAACAGTGCCTGCTCTTGAATTTACTCCTTATCAAATAAAGAACTAACTGCCAGAAACTCTGTTCAATGCCATCCAAATTTTCTGATAAACTCCATAATAATGACATTTTATTAATCTAGTTGTTACTAGATATGTAATTTTAGTTTAACATTTATTGTACAAACAGCCATTGGTTACTGCAATACATAAAATCCAAATGGTCATTTTAGAAATCTTCGTATTACTCAAGGAGGTGGGATAATGAAGTTACACACTGCTCCTACCACAAAACCAAAAAGAATCAACAGACAAGTGATGGTTACTTTTGTCTGTCACAAGCAAAGACCTTTTGCTAGCAGCAGTTCAGGTATAGGTAAGCAGCATTTCCACATCTAGCATCGTCATATTTCCAAGCAATTCAGGCTGATTGCTTTATTAACATGAAAAATAGGAAGGGTCAAAATCAAACAGACTTCCTGGCTCAGTCCAGACATTAAGTAGCTGTAATGAGTAAAAATTACATGATCACTATGCCACTGCATTTATCACAATATCCACAAACATTTAAATAAAAAAACCTCACTTGACAACAGGACTTATGAAGTAGTAATTACAGTACATACTCTTTAGCAAAACATTCTTGTAAAAGTTACAGAGCTTCTAATTGCTTTCTCATCCTAGTCTTAGACATCACTAATAGAATATTTCCGGTATGCAATCTGTAATTGTATCTCTTCAAAAGATACATCTTTCCCTGCCGTGACTCGGATTTGAACCGAGGTTGCTGCGGCCACAACGCAGAGTACTAACCACTATACAATCATGGCAAGCTATCATAAAACTCAGATTAAAAGGTACAACTTTTTGCCTCATTCTCTTTAAAATTTTGTATAAATGGTGCCACCTGCAGGCAGTTTAGACTGGGTGCTAGCAGCAGCTTGCTCTAAGCATTCTTACGATTGATGACATCTTACTGCCATCTCAAAATTGCTTCCAGGTTTAGTCTTCCTTTCTCTTAATAATACATTCTTATCAGGATTGCCTGAAAAAAGCCTCAAGATAGCTATAACATACCTTCCCTTTTCCCCTAAAAATCTTTCTAGAGATTTTTTTTTCCTATTTATGAGTAGCAGAGACGGCAAAGTCACGACAGCAGAAAAGTCTGACAGTGTAGGGACAAATTTAGGCAAATTAAAAAAATCTACTTAACTGAACATTCAACATTTGCTGAATTGAACTAGGTATGATTGATTCTAGTCTAAGTGCTTGTATTGATGAACATAATCTTCCTTACCTCTTTCATAAGCACAGAACATAAAACCTTCCCCAGAATTTGCATTACCTACTGTGGAAGGACATCAGAAAATACTATGCATGAAGTCTGAGAAGAGTGATCTTCTATCAACTAAGACCATCAATTAGTATAATACTGAATCTGAAGTTCTCAGTAGCACCTGCCCTTTGATACATGTTCAGAGACAAAAAGACTGCAAACAACATTCAAACTGACAAAAGAGCAAAAAAAAATTGTTAGTTCTCTCAAATGAAAGCTCAATTAGAAATCAAGCTGAGGAAAAATAAAAATAGGCAAGTTCTGGGCGCCTAAGTCCTGCTCAGAAAATGAAGGCTGTTTTCCTAATGTTCACCTTCTCCACACTTATATCCATTATTTAAAAAAAAAAAGTGTCTGCTTGTTAGCCTTGAAGATCACAGCAGTACCATCACTGCAGTGGTACAGTGCCTCTCTGAGTCTCTGAAGGAGAAAGAAATGCAAAAAAGCTTACTAGACTGTAATACATAAGACCATTAAAATGTCTTCAGCATGTCTGCAGCCTGCTGAAATGTTGATGAAGGTCTGCAACAGGGATAATTCTTAAGTAGACTTTGCAAAAGAAACATCAGGTTGGTCTTTTAAAAGGCAAACTTACTAAACAGACTCCACTCTGCCTCAGTGCTGAGTCTCACTGCCTCCATCTTAGGGAAACAAACGGGTACCTCCTGCACTCACACAGTGCAGGACTTCCCTGCCATTGGAGCAGCAGTAGGGAAGGAGGAAGTATCTTTTTTTTGATGGTTTCTGGGGGAACTTGGAGCAAAAGGATGCTCTTATGGTGGTTTGGACTGCTGTATCTCACCCTACATCCTTGGCCTATGGGTTGGTGTTACCAGAAATGCATTTCGCTCTGGGGTCAGCATACCCTTCCAGAGACTAGAAAGATGGCATTGCTCAACATCATGCAGGTGGACAAACCTTGAATGAAAATGATGCAGTAGCATCTTCTCTGAAGTTTCTGTTATTGTAGACCTGTGAAAGTAGAGTTCTCTGAATATTTATTGCGTTTCCATAATGAAGACTTTAAATAACCTTAGATTTTCTATTTTCAAATCTTGTCGTTACTGGTTACCTCTCCTGAAGTAACAACCACAACTTCAGTTTTATTTGAGCTTCTCAGAACATACACATTTCCCCTAAAAATAGAATTCAAGTGAATATTGTAGATACATATTTTTGCCTATGGCATCCCCCTTCAGAGTAAGGGGATTAAGTTAAAAATACTACAGGACCCCTTGAGGTGCTTTATAGCACAATAATAATGAGATGCAGGAGATATGAAATGTGGTAAGTCATATGAATCATCAGTAAAATATTTGCAGCTGTGTTGAGACAGGCTCTTGGCATACTCTGGAACCTGTATTAATCCACTACACAGTGACACCTCCCACTGCAGTCATAGGGGTGCCTTATTTTTTTGCAAAAGTGAAATAGTTTTGCTGGATTCCTTTCAAAAAATGCCATGAAATTTTTTAAAATCTGGTTGTCAGAGAAACAAACAAAAAAAACCCCTCTTCTAGTTCCATCTTATTGTAGGAAGCTTATAATGTCATGTAATGCATTTTTTGCAAAGTTGAATTTACCTGATATATTACTTTTTATTTCAGGTCTATATACACATGAGAAAAAAATATATAAATGACATCCATAAACCTTTAGTATCAGTACACAAATCTTTGAGATAGTGAAACAAGCAGTAACCACTGGGTAACAAATTATAATTTCATTACTTTTATTACACTGGTACTACTTTTGATCCAACCTCTATGCATCTTGCCATTGTTTGTGTTTATTATTATTTTTTATAATTCCTATTAGTAAAACGTTATTACAGCTTCTTATTTTTCCCCAGAAGAAGTTTAGTGCACATGAGCAGTATTTACACAGTTGTGTGATTATCTGCCCCTGAGCTCAGCCTTGCTACCTTGGGCTCAGAAGAAAGCTGTGAAATTGTCACCCACATAACTGAAAAGATAATCTTTCAAAATAACTACTTTTTCAGTTAACTTGTCAGTTTTGGACAGAACATTTATCTCATTCATGATTGACTGGTCAAAAGTAAAAAAGAGTAATCAGAAGACACATAGACATACATTCCCCCAAGAGGTAGTAGGTTCTTGGGCAGATGTGGAAAAAGGAGAACTTGAAACATATACAAATAGCATATATCTCTCATCTCCCAATGATGTTCTTTACTTTTCATATTATTAATTAGCATAAGGTGAATCTTTTCTCTCTTCCATTTACTTTTGGCATAGGCAAACACTTAATGGGACTAGCCTCCAGACTTCTCACCTGTGTTTTAGTTGAGTGCCCCCAGCATAAGGCCATAGAGTTTATGCTTTTTGTCTTTGTAGTGAATTACCTGTGCATGACCTGATAGAAAACTTGAAACAGGCATACCCTGTCCACACACGTAGCCAAGTACCCAAGACATCCACATAGAAAACAGAAAAAACTATTCAGGTCTTTCTTCTGCCAGTTACTGCATACCTGGATTTCTCAGTCTGGTTCATGCCTGTCTCTACAGGACAGGCTGTATTTCTTCTAATGTTAAAGATCAGAGAAAACTTGTATTTAATTTTGAGTAATAGTCTTGATCTTTGTGACTCTCAGAGTAAGTTCATGCATTTCAAATATATGTTCTGACCAGATGACAGAGCAGACTTGGGTGCTAGGTCACAGTCCAAACTTGGCTTAATACTATCTTTAAACTAATTTGTTTAAATTGTTGTAGTTTGCAAAACGATACTGAATAAGTATTTTAAAATCGTTATTGTCATTTGTATAGTAGGCAGTTGTCGTATCAATGCATTTTGGGATGTACAAGTGAAGAACTTTCTTTTAGTACTGTCTTTTAGTAGTAGAAAGAGAATTCAACTGGCATTTTCTGTTTGGTGTTTTGTTCATGGATGCCTTCAGGCAAGAAAGCGCAAACCCACATACATGCACATTGATTATTTGTCTCAGTAAAAAATAAAACAAAATTTATTATAGGCTGATAAAATTTGACTTAACCTATTTATTATTAAAATATAAAGGATTGAAATGTTTTTGATGCAGCAATGATAAGGATATTCAATGAAAGTTAGCAATGGTAGAAGGCACAAGCATTGTCCAGATCACAGAAGCTGCTTTGAAGAAAGAATGCATAGAGCCCTTGATATTGGATGAGTGAGTCACTCAGTAATATCGCACCTCGTGCCTTGCAGGGGCAGCTCACCAGAGTTCATCTTTCAAGCCCACAATATGGGCATTAAAGACATCAAAGGGTGTACAGGGAGAGTGAGAGAACATCATTCATATCTCAAGGAAAGGGTGAGCCTGCTCTTTTTACTTTAAGGACTGTCATTTTCCTGAGACTATGACAGAGAGACTGAGTACATGGAGGCAGCTTAGACTTCCACTATAACAGGTTTATAGAGAAATAAGCGCTTCCTGTGTTGGGTATATATTTGCCTTTTGGCTACAGTACCTCTCTCAGACAGAATCTGCATTGAAGTTCACTTTAATCTGTGTATAGATGGAAAATACAATTAACGGGCTGAAAAGGCTCTTTGGTAATTTATTAGACAGCTCTACCATCAGCATGAAGTCTTCTATCTTCTGTTAATATTATTCCTATTAGTAGAGCAACTACCCCTATTTTCTGTGTGATCTTCTACACAGAGTCTTAGTCCAGAAAAGTCACCTTGGGATTCCTATGTTCTTAGAATTCAAATATATTCATGGTACAATGCTTTTCTTTTGTGCTGTGCACTCCCACAATCAGTCACAAAGGACTATGGAAATATCTATTTTTCCCTAGCCAACATCATGTAACTTTTCTTCATGAACATATTGCTCCCCTTCCTAACAATTTTGTTCTTCTTTTCTGTTCTTTTCCCTTCCTGCAGCTAAGTTTCTTTCAGGTAGCCAGAGGCCTAGACAGAAAGAAATGCTTCGAGTACTCTTTTGCCAGAGCTCCATCTCCTTACAGAAACAGCAAAATCTCAAAGCCAGCATGGCTACTTCTGCAACCATATATATTTAAATATAGACATCTATGACACAAAGGGAGTAAGTGACACTACTAAAATCTTCAACATAAAAAAATTCCATACCATCAGCATTACTTAGTTCCAGTCACAGTTCTGTAGCAGGTCTTACAGCACAAATCCTGTGTCCATGAAGAGAAAATTGTAGTTGGCTGTCAAATACCTCACTTTGCACAAGTTTCAGCCAGCAGCGTGCTCAGGTCAGCATTCAAATAAAAGAGGTGCACCTCTTGTTTATGAACAGCACACATCCAAAGTCTATATAGTAAGCGTAATTTCCTACTCTGTCATCCAATTCTCCTGGTATTCAGCCCAAACCTGCACTGGGATTTCATTCTGCCAGTTTGTGATACAACTGAACATGTCATCTCTTATTCCTTTATTTTGCAACTTTTATCCACTTGCAAAATTCTCCATCTTACTGAATATTGATGCAGACTGATTCCTATAGGTAAAGGTGGGATTTTTTTTTCCTGAAATGATTCTTGTTCTTAAAATTTTTTGCATGCTATTCAAGGAAAACATGAAAATTAAATTGGATAATCAAAATGTGCGCTGTGGCTTACCTTAGATGCAGCATGAACTAGTACTTATCTCTTCCTTTAATTTAGATACTTAACCTGTAAGCTTTCTTCAGGCATGCAGAACTAGTATCCTGGAAGAAGGGGAAAATTTCCCTGTGTCTCCAGAAATAGACTGAGCATAGGAAAGATTTCAGAATGTTCTGTTACTGTCAAACAAATTTTCTTAACTATAACAGCATGTAAGCACAACTTGCCATTTAACATTGTGCTGCTAGTGAATTAATTGAGGTGTATTCAAGGGAAGGATTTTGTATACATAATGTTCCTCATATTTTAATTTTTTTTTTACTGTAACGTAACAAAGCACTTTTACCTAAAGCCAAGAGACCACAATGTATATTCAAACAGTTTCAAACTACATGACAAGGAATATGACTGTTAGGCAGTTTTGTAGTTTGTTCAGCACCGTGCTCTTCATCTCTTCTGATGAAGAAAAGGAGGATATTCTTTTTATGGCAGGATTTGCCATTTTGTGTCACTATGGTGCATTTTAACTTGTTCTCAGTGATCACTTCAGCTTTCTATATAGCAGCACTTTCTTTTATATGGGATGCAAGTCTGGAGAAAACACCCCTTTGCTAATAGATATGCCATATCTCACATCCAGCTTAATGACTTGTAAACCTCAAAGGATAACTGAATTTTTTTATGAGGAGATAATAATAAGCAAAGCAGTTACACCAACAAAACTGGGCTAGGGTCTGATAAGTTATATGATCTATACATGTTAAGAGCTGTGAGACTGAACAAGTCTTGGTATCAGTTTTCAGCTATACATTCATTAACAAAGCAGGTATTTGATCAGTCTGGGTTTGTTGTCAGTTCTTTCTAGAAGCATATAAGTAGCATTAAGGAAATAAAACATTAACCTTGATGTACTCCTGGGAGAGCAAAGAGACACAGTCCATACCCTTCAGTCAGTCTGGAAGGTCATGCCTTCAGCTCTTAAATCCCAGGAGCTATTCCAGAGACAACCTTCAAAAGCTCTGAGATATGTTGATCATTATAGCCCTAATCTACAGCCTCCTCATCAAATAAAGGTGAGCATTATCCTTCATATATCTTTCTGGACAGAGCAAATTGACCCACTGTTTGTTTCCACAAGTGGAAGGGACAGAGCTGCAGGGTTTTGCATCTTCAGATATAAGCAGTTGTAAATCTTATCTTGCCAGCCTTTCAGGGCACCATCAGTGCTGATAATCAGCACATGTCTCCCCCAAGACTTGAGGATATATCCATTCTATAAATCTGCTTGTTATTATAAGAAAAACTGCTTTATATTTCTGTCACCATAAGCCATGAGGAAATCTGTTTGTGGCTTTTGTGAGGAGGTAAGATATAGTGGGGCAGAGGAAAAGCAATAAAGTAAATTTTCCTGAAACCTGTATGGTGGCATTTCTGTCCTAAATTTACAGACTCAGTTGGATTTTAACTTGCAGTACTCCACAGTCCAGCTATCCTGAACTAAAAGTAATATTGACTGTGTGAGAGAAGGTGCTGCCTGCAAGGTGAGACAGAGCTGGGAGCTCCAGTCACATTGTCTAAAAATAAAATCTGCTGATTCTGCTCCTAGCCATTGTGAAAGTGATAACATTATAGCAAAAGTCAGAAACATTAAAAGTGAAGGCTGACTAAAGAGGTACATAAGTGAAGCAGAATTCCCAGTTAAGAAATTGATTGGAATGTAGTGAGATGCTTTTTCCAGCTAGAAGAGGGAGAGGATGACCCCAGTTTTTGGATCTTTTGTTAGACAACACCTATCCTTTAAATTGCAAGTTCTTTATCATTCCTGAACATTGTATTATATGCAATCATCTTAACCCTATGCAAAATATGCATTTTCCAAAGTTATGAAGACAGCTAGTTCCTAAGATTCAATTTTGTTCATATCAGTTCCTGTTGCTCTCAAGGAGTATGGAATAGTTGTCCTGATTCCTCTGGCTTTCCAGGTCTCAAGAAATGTGAATTCATGCATTACCACTCAGTCTCTAGCCTTCCCTCTCCCACTTACTCTCTCTTTCCCCATTATCCTAATTATTTCTTACTTACCTCATCCTGTAAACCAGTACATATTCAGAGGATTACTCAAAATGAGGTGGTCTGCACTGAAACATGTTCACATTACTATATCAATTTTCCTCACTTCATCATTGGAGCACATTTTGTTTTATTTACTTGTGTGTGTGTATCCAAACAGGGCAGATGGATGTAGGATTTATGCAGGGATTTGTTGTGACACAGCTGAGGAGCATGACATTAGCTGAGGTCCTATACCAGGCCCTAGCAAATACGTGGACAAAAAGGTGCTGAGAGTAGGGATGGACAGAACTGGTTATCTTTTCTCTTTTTTTTTTCCTTTTTCCTTTTTTTCCCCTCCTGTTTGTTAGTTGGTTTGGAGGGTTTTGGTTTCTAGGAGGGGTTGTTTATTTTAGATTGTTTGTTTGTTTTTTGTTGAAAACCTGATCAATACTGATGTGAATTTCTAGGACAGATGGATGAAGTGTTTCTTGGTCTAACTATGATTAATTTATCTGAATTTTATATCATGTGTCCATGATATGCAGCTGTGGAACCCTAATGACTGGTTGAACACCATGTCTGTAGGCTGCAAAGTGTCTGCGTACTGTGAATGCACTCAGAGTATTCAAACTAGCCCCAAAGCATAGATGTCTGACTTTAGAATGGTGGGTCAGTAACTATCTTCTCCTACAGTCAACACAAACAAGCTGAGGCTACAACTCTGAGTTGCACATTTTGGCTAACTTGAAAAAAAATGTGTTTGATTTCCAGTCTGGATCCTAAGGAGGATTTCATTGCCCAGTTATCCAGTGGCACACAGGTTCAGAACATCTCTAGAACCACAAGCTGACTGTGGTGCTATGGTCAGCACACCATGGCATTGTCAAAGACAAAGACAGCAGTTTCTGCTTACCCTTATCTGCAGCAGATCAGCAACCTAAAAGAAATGGGTTTAAAAGAATAGGGAACAGGTTCTGAAGCCCTCTGGCAGCACAGATCTCTTTGACTCTCTCTACAAAAAAGACATTGAGGTTCTAGAACATGTTCAGAGAAAAATAATGAAGCTGGTAAAGGGCTGAGAGCATAAGTCCTGTGAGGAGTGTCTGAGGAAGCTGGGGTTGTTCAGCCTGTAGAAAAAGAGGCTTAGGGGTGACCTTATCAATCTCTACAACTATTGACAGAAGATTGTAGCCAAGTGGCTGTTGATCCCTGTAGTGGTTTCAGTTAAGCCTCAAATTAGCAGGCTCAGAGAACCTACGTGGATTGGGAGACAGCTATCACCTGACTGGGGAACCAAGGAAATATTTCATACCAGATGACGCAAACCTGAGATATGTGTGCAGCAGTGGGAGGTGTCTTAGTCAGTTCCAACATGGCTGAACTAGGAGGAGAACTTCTTGCAGCTCTTCTACTGTGCCAGGGCCTGCTCCGCCTGCTGCTACTTGCATTTTGTTTGAGTTTCAGGGAATTAGAAACATTTTGTTGTTATATTTTGTCTCTTGCAGAGTGTCTTTTAGAGTGCTTATGAATCTAGAGTAATAGACTTCATATTAACTGAGGAGTGGGAAGGTATTTCTTGTTATACATAACTTGTGCGTGTGTTATATTGTAGTTTTCTTTTAATTTTCTCTTTCCTGTATAAATACATATAGTTAGTTTCAGAATAAACCTAGTTTGGAGATAGCCAGTTCAACCCAAGACACCCTGATACTACAAATATTCACCTCCTGGTAAGCACTGCACCAAGCAATTCTGACACTAATAATTTACTATTACTTCACATACACAAAAGTTTACGATCCAGGCCACCTTTGCTCAAGTCACCTAAGTACCTAGCCCAGGGAATGTTCTGTTCCTTTCTCAGACAAATCACTGCTTAAAACTCATATTCTTATATAAATACATGATTCCATATATGTTAAATAAAAGCTGCTTTTAAAAATGCATGGATGATTTGAGCAACATAACATACCTAAGCTGCAAGAGGGTATCTGTCTGTCAAGCTCTCACACAACTGAGAGAGCTGAAGTATGCACGCTGAGGTGGGAGTGATAAGGATCCATCAACAGTCTCTTTTGGCCAAGTCAATGAACAATGCTGAGAGATGGGAGAATGCAATTCTACACATGAAAGGAATCAGCAAAATACTTCAGGCTACTGTCTTTCTGAATTAGAACATTCACATACAGTTTTATCATGGTTTAACTAAACCACTTAGCAGAATGGATTCAGATGATCTGCATTTGTCCCCACACTGACAAGTTCCAGATCTAAATATTACCTCTGATCTCTGGTCAGCAATGAGAGAAACCTGAAAGTTCTCAGTCAGTTTATTTTACTGTAAGCTTCAGAAAGGATAATTCAGAAAGGATAATGACACAGCCCACTATTCTTACACTGGGCAAGTCACTTACCTTCTTTTCCTCAATTTCCCCATCTAAAAACCAAGAATACTAAAAAGGACCTCATTCTTAGAGTGCATCAGAACTGATAGACATAAAGCACAATGTACAAGCTCTGTATTCTGTTTGCTCTCAGGAATCAAAACCAATCTATGCAGTAGGTAAAACATATACTACTATCTGGTGCAGCATAAAGACAGGACACAGGTCTGCAAGATTACATATCAATAGACAATTCTCCATTCTTTTCTTGAGTTCAGCTTTAACCTGTGGCCCTTTCAGGCACAGACTGGACCAAAAAAAATCATAAAATAGAAATTAAGATATCATAAATCAAATTCAACATGACCAAGTCTTCACAGTCATACACAAACTTTATTTGTGTATAAGATAGGAATAATTTCCATGGAGACCTAAGAAATTTAGGTGAAGATAAAATAAAATGAAAATGATGTTGTAGAATTTGCAATCTAAATTAAAAATTGAATTTCAATTTTATAATGTAAAAGTAATTTTTTAAACTTAGAAACAACTTCACAGAAATAGGTCTATTGAGATTTACAGTATACTGAAAATGTATTCACATTTTCAATATGAAGCACAGTCTTCTGACTGTATCTTTTAACTCTCAAATATTCTAGGCAGGCAGAATTAAGCTTGTGTATGTACTATTCTGATAGCTAATAAAAAGGAAATTTTCACTGCCACATGGGTGATCACTGAAACCTTTTACAAAAGACAGAACGATGTCAAGCAGAATATATGCCCATTTTTCATGTAAGACTAAGAGGGAGCACAAATTCTTCTTCTTAGCAACTTTTATCACTATTAGTATGAGTCTAAATTGAATAGTCTAATTATGAAGAGTATTAGTATCTGATTTAGCCTTCCAGGGAATAATTTGAAGCATACTGTGAAGAAGAGTGGCAGATGGGACAAATAAAATTCCAAAATACTGAATTGTAACGAGGTAAGCTTGAGTGAAAGTATGGAATCCTGGGCTGCATCAAATCAGCATGACCAGCAGGTCAGAGGAGGTGATTCTGACCCTCTACTCTGCTCTTGCAAGACCTCACCTGGAGTGCTGCATCAGGTCTGGGGTTACCAACATGGTCTGAGGTTACCAACATAAGGACTTGAAACTGTTGGGACAAGTCCAGAGAAGGACCACAAAGTTGACAAGAGGACTGGAACGCTCTCCCTATGAAGACAGACTGAGGAAGCTAGGACTGTTCAGCCTGGAGAAGAGAAGGCTGCATGGAGAACTCACAGCCTTTCAATACCTGAAGGGGACCTATAGGGAAGCTGGAGAGGGACTCTTTATCAGGAACTGTAGTGATAGTGATAGAGACTAATGGGTACAAATTGAAAGAGGGGAAGTGTAGATATGATACTCGGGAAGAAGTTCTTTACTGTGAGGGTGGTGAGACGCTGGAACAGGATGCCCCAACCCTGGCAACGTTCAAGGCCAGGCTTGATAAGGCCTTGAGCAACCTGGTCTAGTGGAAGGTGTTGGGTCTAGATGATCTTCAAGGTCCCTTCCAGCCCTTAACATTCTATGGTTCTATGATAAAAGCTTACACAATTACTTTAGACTACACAATCAACACAAATTCTAAATTCCCTCATTATCTGCAAACTTAGAAACTCAGGAACAAGTAGCTTCATGCAAACATCTGGCACACAATCACAAGAAGAAAACATTACAAGTAGAGAAATCTTTCAGATAATGAACCATGCCTAGTTGCTTAGTGAGAAGTAGTAAACACTGAAGTCCAATGCAGAAATAGTACACATTAAGGATACAGCAACAGTATTCTGTTCCTGTACAAACTGAAACACTTTTTTCCAGTACCTAGAACTAGAGCATTAGAGTTGCTGCGTAGAACTAATAGAATTCTTTATTTTGTGAAATCGTTATGTCAGTTTCAAGAAATTTCCTTCCAAATGCTTACACAACTGCGCCAGTTACTTCAGTTAAAGTGAAACAATGAATTAAAAATAGTCTAATACTGTTGACTTACCAAGAGATTAGCACATGATTAGCTAGAGTAAAAGGATTAGTATTACTGCTGTAATAAGATATTAACACTTTTGGTAAAGCATTCTATGGATGCTACATATAATTCCCACATTGAGAAAGTAGAATGAAGACCAAGCTTTCTTAGTTACACAAAAATGATCCTGCAGTGAAATAACAGAACAATCCTTTAATTACTTTTTTTTTAACCTGGACTCCTCACCCTTATTTCCCTAAGGTTCATACAAGCTGATTTAGAGTTATAATATGGGCTGCAGAAACAGGCAAACAACCACAGCATTCAGTCTTCCATAGAACAGCGAGTTAAGAAACAACCTCAACTCATGCATGCACACACAAACCCACACAGAGGTGTTATGGTGAGCAATGAGGTTCCTGTCTGAAGTAGTGTGCCATATTAATACACTTAGCAAGACAGAGCTATATTCATTGAAGCTTGACACCAGCTCTGTGAAGACGGGTTGTATTTACAGGGAGGGGAGGAGACAGAGAGAAAACACCAGGAGGGAAAAGGATTCAGAGGACAGCTGAAGTGTGAAGTGATCCAGCAGCTTTTTGATACAGTTTAGACTTCACTTTGGGAATGCAACAAAACAACAGCTACAAACTTAACCCCTTGACACTGGATAGACTGTCAGGCTCAATGCTAAGCACCCATGCACTGAAATTCTGACTCCTATTCAACATGTTGATGGGTAGGAAGCTTTTTCCTCTCCTACCAAGGGTGGTATGTTCTTTTGGTTGGATTTCTGTTTCAGGTACAGGTGATCTTCTGCATCTATTAATCTACCACTGCACTTCTTTGTTCTCTTTTCTTAAATTCAAGATTAACTATGCTAAAGCCTGTACAGGTGAAAAATCATATACTGGGTATGTCAAGAACACAAGAAAACATAAATTGAATGAAAGGGTAGGATTTTCTCAGACTTTGTACTGTGTTTCTAGCAAATTACTTAAAAGTCATAACTAATGATCAATTGTAAGTTCTAAGAAATCATAAAGAAGGAAGAAAGGCAGTTTTGTTATGAATGTGCTAACAGAAGAATATACTTGGAAGAAAACTGCATTTCTTACTTTTAAAATTGTCATTATTTCAAGTTTGGGGGTTTTTTATAAAGCAACCAGAAAGGGAAAAGAAAGAGTGATGTATCTTGATTTTTATGACATTTGTTAATTTTGAGTCTTGGATCACAGCTAAGCACTGCTGGCTAGGGTGGGCACAGAGGTAAGGAGATATGGCACATTTTTCCTGCATATAAAAAGCTGCCCTTGTTTCTGAATGATTACTTAAGTGCAAATACAGGTAACAAAAACTGGAGTTACAAGGTAAGATAAAAATTACAAGATGGGGAAATTCTGCTTTGCCTCACAGCATTATCTGGTTCCCCCTGTTGTCATGAAGCCAGGGAAAAAAGCACTTCCAGAAAGCTCACCAAAGATCAAACTGTGTCTGGTGACAGCAGTGTCCAAGCTATAAGTAATGTTCAAAGGATTCAACAATGCCTGTGACTGATCATTCTCTTTCCCTTGCCATCACCTGCTGATTTTGTCCAGGTGTTTTATGGCTATCTCGAGGCTCTGGAGAACAGACTGAAAGAAGACCTTGCCAATTTCTTTTGTCTGGGATTGTGAATTCTTTACACAGATGGTGGACAGCCACAGGCTGGCCAACTCCATGCACAATCAGAAAGCAAGCATGAAAGCAATATTATCTTCTCCCAAAGTACTGTCTGTAACATGTCTGTGGTTAGGGAATAGGACAAGATGCCTTTTCTTAAAGAAAAAGAGGTTCTCTCCCTCTCCCCCCGCCACTGAATCACCCTTTCACTAAAACAGTATCAGGAGGAAAGAAAAACTAAATAAATAAATTAACACTTTGGCTTGTATTAGTAAACTAAGCATTCCAAAGCAATTGAAGAGGTTTGTCTAATAAGATAATCTTGTGTTAACATGGTTTTGTAGCATGTTTACAGTCTCTCAAGTATTCCAAACAAATCCTGCTAAATCTTACTCACTAAGCAAACTGAGCCATTTCTGGCAGCAGTTTTTAAAGACAGGCACCAGACACGAACCATGCTTTTTCTCTTACCCTGTTTGTTTACAAAAAAGCCCATTACCTACGCAAAATACTGTAAATGTGAAGTTACCTAATTGTGCATCTATATAGATATGTACTTTACTCCTGCAGTGATGCAAGTGCAATTTTAAAACTGGTTATTTTAAGTAAAACTGCTACACTCCCACTTCTGACCTCTGAAAGTCTGACTACATACCAGGGCAACAGAGAGTACATAACAAAATATTTGTGCAACACTTAGGCACCCAAAGAAGCAAATTTTACAGAAAAATGTGTGACTATCTAGTTCTCAAAACTGGAAGGGCTTGGAAAAAAATACATTTGTTTTATATGCATTTCATGACAGCAAGGTCAGATACAAACCTTGTATGACAAATATAACCTGGACAGCCTCTGTCATACTCTCAACAAAAATAGTAAGTATGGAATAAATACCTGTTTAGGAAGCTTCAAAATATGTACTAGAAACTAAGTAGGTATCTAAGACTCAAATTGTAATCAGACTTCAGGAACCTCAGAGCTATACCTATCCAATATGCTACTTCATCTTTGCATATAGGTGTTATGAATGAACTTTGAACTCGGCAGTAAGATGTAAGGCTCTGCACTCCCCTTAGATCCACAACACACAGACACGGCTCTCATGTTCCACCACCCCATCCTCCCACCTAGCAATCAATGAACATATATATAGGGAGAGCAGAGTAACGAACCTGACTTCTGCTTTGCAGATCTAAGAGCACAATTACATCCTGCTCTAAATTATTAATTTTAGTTCTAAAGGGTGTCACATTTTCATCTTTTTTGGGGGGGGAAGTATACTCAGCAGTTATAAAATCTAGCATATAAATGCTAGAGAGGAAAGATAATTATATAACCCTGCCTATCTCCTGCCAAACTGGGCTAGTTCCTTACTATTTTCCAGTCTTATACAAAATGTTTCCAGTAAGAATCTGCTGGTATTTTAAATGCTCTGAACTACATTAACACTTTAAAAGAAGGTCTGAATGGGAAGGGCAAATGTAATGGTTGTAGAAGAGGGGAACAGGTAGCCTCAGAACTACAAGTCTCCTTTTTTCTACCACCACAGGTAGCAGCAGTAAAGCTTCTATACACTGTTTGGTCTACCAACATGTCATAACCCTGACCTAAGGAGGTCAATTTCATGGTTGAAGAAGTAGCTTAGTCTCCATGGCTCATTTCACCTTTCAGCCCCCTGTTCTGATTACTGGCAACTTTAGCCAATGTATTTATTTATATTTCACTATACCCAAATACAAAGACACAGGCACATAATACAATGGTCATATCCATGAAAAAGCTGCAGTAGGTGGCCCTACACAAACATCATCCAGAAGTCTTTGTGCTTATTTTGCCAAAAAGATACAGAAACATCCTCTGTGACTTCCTGTGATTGTACAAGCATCCAAACAGAAATATTACCATTCTCTGTATAAAACCCTGGTAATTTTAACCTTATCCCATTACATCTTACCCTTGAGAAATTAATTTCAACTTTTCTCTTCTCATTTTTTTGAGAGAGATAAGAATGAGCAGAATGGTAGCCAGCCCAGGGTCTGGCAGCCTAATGAAATTAAGTGAGTCCCATGAATGAGGCTGTCTTACTGTAAACTAAAATCCTGTCAACTCCAGTACCTCTGCCAAACATTTAATCCATAAAACCCTATAAAATACAGCTGTGTTTCAGGAGAGGAGAAAAGGGGTGGGGGAAACTGTTTATTTTAGGGTAGTTTTTAGCTTTATAGTTTTCAGAGGCAAGTATCTGTCTACTCCATAGTGTCTTAAAAGGGCATATCAATGATGGTGGTGATGGTAATTTCACACCCTAGTGTAACACAAAAGAAGTGACAGTGGATGAATTGTTCATAGGTGAGGGAAAACTAGATTCAAGTGTGGATGACGAAACTAACTTTGGCAGGATGATTGACCAACGCAAGATGTTCAACCCAAGAGAGAAAGACTGGAGCATGGCACAAGAGAGAAAATGTGCCTACTAGGAACTGGACTAAGAATGCCATGATGCCCTCAGATGTTAACAGCAGTCTGATGACAGCCTGCATTGAATTCAAACTGGTGACCTAAAGCAGCAAGACTGTATCTAACTAGTGATCCCCTGATCCAGCATACTTTAGTGCTTTTAATCACAAAAGAAAAATTACAGTCCCAGGGGAAAGTTCATTGGAGGATAGCATGCAAGGTAAAAAAATTAAAAAGTTTATGAAAAAAATATGCAGTTTCTTCCACCAAATAATAATACTCCCATTTTAACTTTATCAAGAGCAAAAAACAGGGGGAAAAACACAAACAAAATAACATTTCTTCTAATTCTTTAATAATTTTACCCTCTCTTGTAGGACATTGATTAATGGATGGAATTTCTTCAGTTCCATTTCATTGTTTACTTTTTCTTTACATTACTGCTCTTTTAGGACTAAAATTTTAAAAGGCACTTACACAGAAAGAAAAGGGAGAGAGAGAAAAGAAAAGGGAGAAAGGAAAAGGGAGGAAGAAAAAGGGAGAAAAGAGGAGAGGGGGAGGGAGAGGGGAGGAGAGGAGATTGGAGGAGATTCAAGGAGAGGAGATTCGAGGAGAGGAGAGAAGATT
>JAOXXN010000368.1:2813660-2824026 GCA_026770055.1 Myrmophylax atrothorax
GAAAAGAAAAGAAAAGAAAAGAAAAGAAAAGAAAAGAAAAGAAAAGAAAAGAAAAGAAAAGAAAATTTTAGTTATATGACATTCAGCTTTGAACATTTCAGATAGTTTTTAATGTTATTCGAAGATCAAACAAGGTTTAACCAATCAGTAGTAGATATAGAGGATTTATCTGCAACCACACTATGCTGTTCCTTTAATACCTTTCAGCAACATAAGTGCTTACATCCTAATAGGTTTTTAGCTTAAGATCTAATCATCCACTCTTGAATTAAGATGCTTGAATGAAGCCAACTCATTTGGAACTAAGCACTTTAATGTCAACAGAGACATATGGTATTGAGACTGAATTACAAAGGATCTCTTCTGAGCCATCTATTATGGAAGCAAGACTAAAACCCCAGCATTATTATTAGTTTACTCATTTATTTGCTAGCAAATAATTGAGAGTAAGATCTTCTTAAGAAAGTGGAAATGGTCTAATAATTGCAGTCTGGTGGTATAGTACATTCCCGTGTGCACTGATTAAATCTCCCCCATCCATACTTTATGGCACTATGCTCATCTTTAAAATCCCCTTCTGAAACAGAAAGAAACAAACAAAATGTACAGTGAAACAACTTTAACCCAGTGATTAAAATTCTAAGTTATTAGCAGCACTGTCAAGACCTCTAACATTTATTGAGAACTCTAGACATTTCTTTGACCTGTACTCAAGTCTTACTGACAAAGTATTTCTTTAAAAAGGTGTTCTTAAGCTGTTACACTCTCTCTAGTATGAACATGGTGCTGAGAAAAATATGCTAACCTCATGTTGCATCAGTAGGATAAAAATGAAGCGGACATCCTCCCACAATTTTTTTTTTATTCAGCAAAAAGAACAAACAAAGCACAACAAAACAAAAGACATACAAAGTGAAACTGAAACTACATTTTTCTGGTACAGTCATTTTAAGTAGGATCCATCAGTTTTTAAATGTTTATGACCAAATAAGGTCATAGCTGCCACGATGTTGTCTTTAAATACCACTGTGTGGCTGAGATAAAACACGAAGTTTTATTATAATGCTATCAACAGTTTCTGCCTACATTTCTAAGGAAGGCATGGATAGACAATAAGGTTGCATTATCTATTTAAGAAATATATTACTAAGGGCTTCAGCAGTCAGATCGTCTCTCTGAAGTAATTGCTATTTATTGCATAAATGCATTCCTCTTGGCTCAGTAAAAATGCAACATGGGCTGTCATTACAGTCCAAATGCTTTCCCCCTTCAAAGGCAGAACTCCCTCCTCAGTGCCAACATGTTAAACACCTGGCAAATATGATTAAAGACATGAAAAAATGCAGAGCAGTTCTAAAAGGAATATTAGCTGCTCCAATCCTGTAAAGGGTTGGACATGGGTTTTTGTTTTTCTCCCAGCAGACTGTATAGAAGAACCATGACCATGCATTAGAATTTTTTTAGAAGATTTTAAATTTTGCAAATCTAACAACCTTCCTGTCTTTCTGATTAAAGAGGACTCCTATAAAATCTTGTTGACATTGAAAAACATTGTTTGCAATTGTTTTTATTTTTGCTAAATATTACATTTAAGTATACTGGTTTGCTAATAGCTAGACAACTCCAATTTTGATGTTGGAATCTGGATTATTAACTATATCAGAAGCAGAAAAAGCAGTTTAAAAATAACATTAATGCTCAAAATGCTCTGCAAAGCAGACTTTCCTATTAAAAAGCATTAGAAACCAGAAAGGCTCATATGCAGCCATTGTGAAAATGCAGTCTCTATGCAGCCACTGTGAGAATGACTTTAAGAACCATCTGTACAGTAGTACAGCACAGATTAGTAAAGCCCACCCAAAAAACTCTCATTGCTTTTTTCCCTATGCACACACAGTTCTAGTTTTGTTTTGGCTTGATTGTGTTGGTTTTTTCAGCTTAAATTTTATCATTTCCAAAGCTTATATTTAAGGTGGATCATGAGATGTCAGCTAAGTTTCACTGAGGTCACAGCAGGGGCCTAGCTGCAATTAGATGCTGTAAGAGCCAGACCATAAAGACAGATCCTGTTCTCAGTTTGCATTCAGTGCAAGTAGCACACAGACAAACACCCCAGAGAGAAACGTGGCCTTTGGCATGTGCTGACTCTTTAGCCAGGAACAAGACAAGCAATGGAGCAAACAGAGACAGGGAAGCTTGTTTTCTCAAATCTTTTCTCGACAAAGAACTTGGGGCATTTTTTAGCATCTTCAGTCTGACTGAAGAGCTCATTTTTTTTGTTTTGACCTCTATCTTGTAAAGGTAGATTACAACACTGAGGAGTTCGGTGCCTAGAACGCTTGAAATTTTAAAATGAACCATGGAGACAGCTGACATTGTGAGTGATTTATTTGCAAGTAGCAAAAACTATATCAGTCACTTTAGGAAGCTTTCCTTCCAAGGACCAGAAATAAAATTTTTAGTGAATGAAAGCAATATAAACAACATGAGTGTATCAATTCTGATCCAATTGTGTCCTGTTACTGGATTCATGCATGGAGGCTTCATAGCATGAAGGAAAGGCATTTGTAAGGATACAGGAGAAATCTGTGTTTCTGATTCTTTTTAAGAGCAACTAGTATTTCTTCACAGTCTAATTTTTTTGTACTAATTGTTTGAGGGGTCATGCTAAAATAAGGAGTAGGAAAAGAACAGACTTGAGGTGATGAATAGCAGCTGCGGTGAAGAAATCTACCAGACATTAATTGCACAAGTCCTTAAATATTCAGAACTTAATCTAAAACTTCCTCTGGTGTAGAAAGGCGTGTGGCAGAAAGGCATGGCTTCAGCACCACCAGGAACTCTTTTGTTCATTTACAGAGAGCTGCAATTGCTCAGGACCTCACACACAGGGTGAGCTCTAAAAAGGTAATCACTCATGGTGGTACTAAGCCAACACAGACAAAGTGAAAACACCGCTAAACAAAAAATTCATCACCCCTTGGACGAGTTTCCTACCAAGATCCACCCACTAACTTTTATGTAGGAATATAACACAGTGTGTTATCCTTAACAGATACTAAGCAACAGTAAAAATACAACAGGAAAATGTCTGTCTATGTGTGCAGTTCAATGTAAAAGAAAAATATTTTTATTGGTGATTCATTGAGAGAAATGCTACAAAATCTGATAAAATTAACTTGTCGCAAATGTGAACTGCATGTAAAAATGCAAACAGAGGTGTTACTTTTAAAGGAAGAAGAGCATGTGTCCCCTTTTCAATTTATTCTAAAACACAGCATAATTGTTAAAATAAACCTAGGTACTTCCACTTAAAAACTTAGATTATAATGTGCTACCACTAATAAATAAAAACAGACTCGTACTTTGAGATCAGAATAAATTCCTTCAAAGGAGGAATGAACAACTTCACACAGTAGAAGTCTAACTATGACGGTATTTAAAATAAATAGAAAATAATTTGCATAGCCAACAGCTGTGATCTCAAACGGTTTCGTTTTCTTGCCAGTCCTAACACTTAAAACATTCTGCTCTTTGGAAAAGCCTTTACTCCTTTCTGAACTGCTGCAATTCTCATGAGCCACCACGTGAGGGACTCGAGGACTCTTTTGTCTTATAATTGCACACGAGATTTATACTCACGTTAGAACTATTGCTTATGTTAAAATGAAAACTTTCAGGAAAATGCATTTGCCATCAGTAATGCTGATAACGTGTATGAAAGATTTTACTGCAGCAAATCAAATCCATCTGTTTATATTGTGAGGTGATGTAACTAGATGATGTAAAGTTACAGGGAAAAATATACATAGAATAGATTTTTTTTTCTCAGTAAAACTGTTAGCAGTGATAAGCCCCACCATTTTTCTTCCTTGTTTAGGCAGAGGAAACTCTCATTCTGGTGATTTTATAACTGCATAATATGCCTCTGAAACACAGATTTCATTTGTTCTAAGAACAGAACCACCATAAGCAAAGGAGAAATGAGAGGAAATATCTGCATCACCAATGACAGGGGAAAATTTTACCCACAGTTTTTGTGCTGATTTAGAATCAAATATGACTATATTTTTAGGTGCTTAAACCCTACTCCCAGCTGGAGCTTCAGACAGATCTTTGTAAAATTTAAGATTTTCCTGCACGGTATCCCTGCAAATCAAACTAAAGAATTTTGACATGGAGAAGCTTTAAGCCAAAGAATCCTTTTTTCAGAGCACAATTATAGACCACAGATGTGTAATAGCAACTCGAAGATCATGAGAGAATAGTATCTATGGTTTCAGAAGCAGAATAACCATGATAGCCAGGCACAATTCCATAATGATGAAGTAACTTATCTTCCCAGTTCAGGGAAAGCTGAGGAATTGCTGTACTATATTGCATTACATGGCAAGGAAATGTGCTTTGATTTCAAATGTGTGCTCAAACACCTCATTTTTTTCTTTAAAAAGGTACATTATTCATTTGAGTTTTCTAACTGGAAGTCAGATACAAGCAAGAAAAGGCAATACATATTCTCACTCTTAATCAGCTGGCTGACACATCTTTGTGGCTTTAATCTGACATGCTAGTTTAAACTGTAAACAAACAAAAAAGGTGCCTCACTTTTCTAGAATTCAAAGTAGATTAGATGATTTCAGAGAAAGAACACACTGTTCTTCTCATGAAGACAAATGCAAAACTTTTCTTCCAAATACTGACTAAAGTGAAAAGAATTGTAAGTCAAAATTTTTCAGTAGAAGAGTAAGATACAGCCGAAGGACTTTAAAGTGGAATTGAATTGAATGATAAGCCAAATTATCTGGGGGGAAAAAAATGGAAAGTAACAATCACTTGCACAAACCCACATCATTATCTAGCTGAAATATGATTATGAATAGATATGCATGTAAGTTATCACATAAAAACCCCAGAATTACTTGCAAGCATCATAGTCCTTTTCCACAATCATGAGGACTCCATAGGAAAGGCCCTCATGACACCTCATAAAAACTGTTTGGTTTTTTATTATTGTTTCTACTTCTAGGCTGATCCCTTATTGCATAGGCATGGTACCAGAGATCTAATGCAGGTGCAGAGAGCTGAACATTTTTCTTTCGCATAGATGAATGAGAAAAAACCCCAAACCAAACAGATAAACATACATCATCCAGTTCCTGCAGACCCCACAACCCTTTGTCTACATTGCTTACAGTCCTTGAAATCCAGAAAACTGCTACTCAAATACAGCCCCACACACAAGGAGACTATACTCAGCTGGCATGTATATGCTACACAATATCAACACTTCTACATAAGTAACACTTGACATTGTCTCTAGAAAATAAGGACCAAAAAGACAGAAAGGTTACCTTGTTTCTCAGTCCCAAGAAAGTTAAACTTCCTAGTCATAAGGAAAAAAGATTTTAAAACAGATGTATCACATCATTTGCCTGTAATCCCAAATGCACAGAGGTGTTTGGAAAGCCAGTGAAGTTTAGCTAGCACTTGACAGCAGGTTAGTGTGCTATGATTGGGTCAAGGCTCTTTCATATTTCCAGGCACTAAAATGAAAAATATTGTGCCATTAGGACCAGAAAATGATGCTTGAAATTAGTAATTGCTAAAAATGATCTGCCAGTGCAGATTTTTTTTCAACAAAGCTGGTATTCAACCATGGGGAAAAGGAAGTGCCATCTCCCAATTGCATGTGTGTACCTGATGTGTCTTTTAACGAGGAGTAGTACTGAAAAATTGCTAAAATTTGAGACAAACAGAAATGTTTATTCTGCATTCTCTTGGAGCATTTACCTGGGGCAAATATCTAATGAATATTAAAAATAAAGGACTGCAGATATTGTGTGGAGACACACTTCAAGTGTTGGCAGACCTGTAGTTGTAACAGAATGCTAAAGTACAGGAGAAACAAAATCAGATATGTTTGTGACAAAAGCTTTGAATTATTTATTTGTTTTATTCCATTTGCTTTTCCTTGTTCAGCCAGCAAAGATTTGGCAATATCTACAGTATCCATGTGATGTCCTTCTAACTGAAACTTTCTATAACTGTCATGGGCACCATTTTAACCTTTTGATTTGACTATTTAGGAACAGTACCTCACTAATGTTACAATTTTTTTGTTTATTTTGTTATTTGATAAGGAATGCTGAATGCCTCACAGTCAATTTTGTTCAGGATTAAGTTATTCCTTTGTACTGTTGTAAGAACAAAATTTCAGTCCTGCATTCTTTGAGGAATCTCACTTCATTTCATTATCTCCTCTACTGGACAGAAAACGTCACATTTTCCATTTTTGTTTCCTTCCTGCAATAGATAACTCCCTTCATGCTAGTTCAAGTGTTTCTCTGAGGTTCCTGTGGACTGTAGTCACAGAATAATATTGTGGATATTACTCAAATAAATTTTTAAAATTGCATTTATGTTGACATCTTACTGGAGAAGTCCTTTTATAAATGGAAATATCCTTCTATTCTCAATGGTTTTTTTCAAGAAGGCTTTCACCCTAAGAAATGCTCTTCACACCCTGCCTAATTCAGAGAGATTATAGCCTCTCCAACAATGAGCAACATTCAGGGAAAAAACTTTAACATCCACCAAATAATATCTCCTGTTCACTTGAAAACAATGTGATCCAGTGAATTCTATTAATGTTCACATACAGTTTAGTTTAAAAATCTTGGTTTCTTCTACAAAATTTTATGCTCAGCAACTGCAAAATGCGAGTTTTGTGGGTCCTTGCAAATCTTTTCTTTGAGTTTTCACAAATCTTGGCAATTCCTCTTCTAAATATTTCATTTTATCTATCAGAAAGTTCTAGAGAACATTACCACTGGATGACACCTCCTAATCTTTCGTAGTTTACCTCCACCAGTTTACCAGTTTCTCATTAATTTTCACTGATGCTACAGTTGTGCAGCACTCTAAGAGAAGACCATGAAAACATGGGCTTTAAGGCCACTTCACAGAGAAGGTGTTGGTTTGGTTTCCTTCAATCCTTAGCTCCCACACAGATGACTAGAGAAGGACTCTGATGGTTCCCATTAACTGAACTGCTGGAATTGGGAAGTACAATATGAGGAAGCTAGGTCAACAAGTTGACTTTTCTCAAGGGTAGGAAAGACTGTATTAGTTTTATTTTTCTCCTTCTGTTGAAAGGTCAGGGTAAAGCCCATTTTCTCTTCTTATCATAATTAATGTCCTTCCTAAAACACAATCTGTCCTGTTTTTTTCACTCACCGAATGCTAATGCATTCTTCCTGTTTCCAATTCCTATAGTGCAAAAATATCACTCCATTGCAACTATAATTATATGATCAAACAGGTCTTCATTACACCAGAATCTAAACCGCCTATCATTCTTTTGATGTTCTGGGTTTATTTTTTTTCTTTCCCTCAAAAAAATAAATATGTGGTATTTGTGCACACACATAAACAGACACTATGGAAAAAATCCCTCTTTTTGCCTTGGTTACTGGCTCATTCATGCCCTTTCCTTCTTTTTTCAACTTATCCTTTGCCCTCAAGAATAACTTTGATCATACTCAAGACCTTTTTTGAAGTATGAAGCTTGCAGTACAGGAAAAATGCTCCCTGCACAAACACTCAAAGAGAATGAGTACTTGGAAGAAAATGTTCAAAGAAATAATTTCAAGATGAATTAAGTAAAAAGATAAAGGAGGAAACTATTTAGGAAATGGCAGATAGAATCCAAAGAGAAAAACGTGTATTCATCTTCATGGACTTCTGAATCTGTCTAAATTTTCCAGATTTATGAAACTAGGTAACTAAATTTCATGCAGTAAGTGGTGCAAGGCTTCTGCTTCATTGTGCCACATGAATTCTTGGTGCTTATAGATACATAAGATTTGAAAAAACATTTAAGAGACATTTTAGAGCATATGGGAGCATATGGGAGATTAAAGCATATGGCAGGAGTTAGATGGAATGAAGACAAGGTCATGGTTTCTATAATGGTCTGTGTCTAGTTTTGCCTGTACAGTACAGGAAAGACCCCTATAAACTGGCTGATGGTGCTGGGAGGCCACCGAAGCAGTGGGACTGGAGTCCTACTCCTGGAAGGAGAGCCTGCAGGACCAGGGCTGGTTCAGCTGGGACTGGGAATATTTTCAGGAACACCCAGTAGCATTCCTGGAGTAAGCAGGAGAGTAGGGAGATTATGCAGCTGGGCTCTGCACAACAGTACATGGTGGAAGGGTGAGAGGCAGCAGCAAAAGCTTACAATAAGGAAAGTTTCACATCCTGACTGGGAGAAGACCTGAACAGCTCAGTCTGAGCCCATGGCTGAGCCTGCTTGGAGGGACCTGACATTCCTCAGAATAAGAATGCTGTTCTGTGACTTACTTATTACTGGAAAACACAGGTGGTGTACTTGGATCTGTCTCAATTCTAGGTTACTTCCTTCCCCCTTATCCCTTTACACAAGCTCTGAAAACAAAAACTGAATGAAAAAACCAAGAGGTTCCAATTAGTTGCTCTTTTCTTAATGAGACTTGGATGACAAGAAACAAATCACCTGGACTCATTTAAGCAAATGCCCAGTAATTAAACTAGGCAGCAAACATGTAAGAATACTTAATTATCATCCTCCTCAATATCTCATTTAGTAAACAAAGCTTCCACAATTTTTGTGGCAAGGATTGGAAATCTCCATTTTATGGCATATAAAGACTAAAAAGCTGAGTATAAAAAGTAACAGACATGGAAATATTCTCCAAACAAAGCATAATGCACAAAGAAAAGCTGTTTCTTCATTCACACTGGACTGTACATCTTTATGAAAAGAACTTCAAGACCAGCAAAGGCATTCTGCATTTAGCCACAAATATGTGATTTTAGAAACCTAGGCTCTTCCTCTGTCTTATGTGTAGACACACATATATACACATGCACATTTGTATGTGTCCATGTATAGACATAAACACAAATCTATACATGTGTGTGTTTACATACACACACACACATACACACGCAGATATATATATAGATTGACAGATAGTTATAGATAGATAGATAGATAGATAGATAGATAGATAGATAGATAGATAGATTAGATAGATAGAAATAGAGATAGAGATACACACCTACATAAATATACATATATTCACATATATATATTAATCTTTCCAGGGAGATGTATATAAAATCTCTGTAAAGATAGGTCTTAGTTAGTGGGTTGGGGGGTTTTTTGATACAAACCACAAAAAGTCTTCTTTTGAATAGCAGTATTTCTTTGCACTCCTAAATTCAGATCATTTTATAAGATTAAATCTTTGAGAAGCAGATAACTAAGACATCCGTGGCAATACTAAACCAATACTACCAGTTCACTCCTTGTAAAAAACCTGCTTGTTTGGATTTTTAAAAGATTGTTTTGTTCAAATGCACTATGAAGAATGTATGCTACTAATAATGAAGTCATGTTGAGTCTTTTACTTGGACAAGTGCCATAGCATTCTATTGTTGCTAATCCTTCAGCCTGTCAGGTAAGACACAGAAGTATGACTACTCACATATACACAGATAAATTAGAAATTAGGACTTAATTCAATTAACAGAAGCAGAGCATGTTTTGCAGTCATCTTGGCATTTTACAGAAGACATCATACATGCCGGGCTACTCAAGTGGACTAAGCTGGTGACTTGAGGAGAAGTTGTGCGAGACAATAAAAAAAAATCCTTTCACTTTTGGGTAAGGGCATATTTTGACATATAGGCAGAACTGAATAAACCACAAACAGAGACTTTTCTATTTAAAATATAAATACTTTTCCTCAGCTACCTATTTCCTACAGTTCAACCACAACAGAGTTTTTGCAGCTGTATTATAAATGCCTGGCAATTGTGTTGGAAATGGGGACCATTCTATAACTAGCACAGGACAGGTGGATACAACAATTTCTGCGAAGCATTCCTGTGAAAAACAGGATAATGGGAAACTAAAGCAAATAGCAGAGGGCTACAGCAAGAGGACATCTCCACACAGAATCTATAGTATTATTTATTGGGTTTTGTTTTACAGCAGGCAAACAATGTTCTTTCTATGTCTGATTATGTTGACAGCAGTTTAGTTTAGTATCTTGCTCTCTGTGTCAGCCAAAAACCCATGCATTTGTTCTTACAGATGGAAAGATGAAACTTTTACTTCTAATTCCCTCTCAGTGGAAAAATAATTTAGCCATTGAGCTCCCACATTGGGGGAACAAAAGCTATGAGCAAAAAAACAGAGGTATGTTTATAAACTCAACTTATAAGCTTTCACAGTAAGACAGCCAAGAGGCCTCTTCGTCCCATTCTCCTTCCCTGCCAAGCTTATTTAACTCACTCTGGAAAAATGTTTCCTCTAACT
>JAOXXN010000368.1:2833094-2859251 GCA_026770055.1 Myrmophylax atrothorax
TGAACACAATACTCAAGGTGTGGCCTCACCAACACAGAGTACAGGGGAAGGATCACTTCCCTGGTCCTGCTGGCCACACTATTTTTGATACAGGCCAGGATCCCATTGGCCTTCTTGGCCACCTGGGCACACTGGTGGCTCATGTTGAGCTTTCTGTCAATTAGTACCCCCAGATTCCTTTCTTTCTGGCTGCTCTCCAGCCACTCTGTGCCCAACCTGTAGCGCTGCATGGGGTTGTTGTGGCCAAAGTGCAGGAAAAGTGCATATGTGTGGCTGAAGAGCATATGTGCAGAAAAACACAATGATACTGCATTCACTGACTGTTTATCTGTTTATTTGAAATATGTCAGGCAATTTAATCTTGTCATATGTTTTCCTGGATATAATCATAATATACAAGTTACTGTCTGGCTATCTGTGAGCTACCTTCTCTATCTCTCTGTTTCCTCCTCGCCCCAACCCCAGCCCCACTTTCCAGTCCTAAGGAGTCAATAAATAAAAATGGAAAACTTTTCCAGTGGTGTGTGGTAGAAAATACTTGAATCTTGGGAAATTTAGAGAGGAAAACAAAATTAAAATCCAGAAACTGTGTAAAAATACTTTAAAAATCTATATACTACAACTTTTTGTAAAGTAAGCATTTAATGACTTTTGGCCACTATGTTTTCCAGTGTCTCCTATCTACTCACCTCAGACAAAGCAAAAGATATGGATATAGGTTTGATAACACTTTGGAATCCTTCTGGAGCTTTCCCTTTTCAGAAAAAATGGCCTTTCAATTCAGTGTAAGAGTTGGCATAAGGCACCTGGCACTTCTTGCTGAGCAGATTTATCCACAGAACACTGTGGATTCCCATCTTGGTTCATTTTGGAGCACTAGAGAAACTCAGAGCTCCTTTGCCTCTCTTTCCTTAGCTGCTTTGTGTGTGCGCGCGCACGCGTGTGTGTGTGTGTGTGTACACTGCTGTTCTGTATACATGTATTAGCAGTTAAGGAACACTTTTCCTGCCTGGCAGGTGGATTCAGCACAAAGTATAACAGCTAATGAATATAGATTCAGCAATAGTGCCCACCCAGATATTTTTGCTAGAGGGTATGTTGTGCTTCAGCCACAGAGTGCATTGGTACTACACACTGCAACACTGGGCAGAGAGATACACACCAAGTTAGTCTCAGAAACATTAATATAACAGGTAGAGGTCACCACATGATAAGTTAACCTGCTTCTTTTTCAGAGATAACTTGATTATGTTTAAAGGCTTTTACATTATGTAACCATGCATATTATGGATTTTCCTATAGTGACTGCTTAGGTCAATATTCTAAATGTGTATTAAAACTGAATTCCTGTTCTGTTTTCTCTGATGGCAGAATTATATTTTCTTTCTTTCAGTCAAAGAGCTTAGGAGATGCACTTAATCATGGCTTCCTTTAAATGAAAGTCTCTTATTCTTCTTCCTGTTGAAAAGAGTATGGTATTTCCTTGAATGTTTGTCTTTATCACCGTAGTAGTTTGAAAATCAGTATATTTGGGGTGTCTATAGGAACAGGGAGTTTGTCAAATACAAGTCCTCTTAATAATATGATGTTATTAAATATACCTACCCTTTCTTTACTCAGTTATGCTTCTGGAAATATTTATGCATTGAATTTCACTAGACATCATCAAATTTCTTTAACATGGTAGAACATCATGCAAAATAAGATTAATTTAAAGTTAAATGCTAGCAATGTCAAGATAGACTTTGTGGGACAAAGTAATCCAACCACTAAATGCCTGATCACTCCACAGTACTTACAAACCTATCTACAAATCATTAAGTAGGCTGATGTGTTGACCTCACAAGACATTGATCGGAAGGCAAAATTAACCTACAGCAGTGCATACTGTTTAAGCTAGAGATGCAGCAGCCTTGAGAAAATGATAATGTTTTCAGGATGCAGCCTGAACACTGTCACAGCAACACGAAACCTGACTGAACTCATTTCACTGTTTTTCATAAAGTAGTCCACCCCGCTGAAGGTAGTTCTGCTTCAGTGCTGTCTCATGGTCTGACACCTGGGAAGACAAATAGGTCTCTCAAGCTGTTGGGCTGCTGTTGTTGACTTTGCATTTTTATCTCACAGAACATTTTCATGCAGATGTTCAAATCATGGACTGATGCACTGAATCTTTTCAGTCCCTGCTATAAAAACACTGAAAAGCCTCACAGGCTGCTTTGAGAAAGACCAGAATTATTTTTGTCCTACCTCCACAATGCAATGACTTTTGCCTGTTTTTCATCTTTCCCTCTTTGCACACACACTGTGCGTGCCAACACATTTTCTCCTGGGAGAGAGAAGTATGAGTGTATGGATAAAAGTTTTTCAATAACCTAATGAGATAAAAAGACTCAAACAGAAGTTAAGAAGTCTGAAGAGGCAAGATTAATTTAAATTTTGGATTAGGTCTCTAAACTAATAAATGTCATGATTATCAGTCCTATAAGGACAGGCAATGCATGTAAGGTACGCACAAAACACTGCTCCATTACGTAATATCCCTACACACTTCCAAATTAGATCTGCTACTACATATCATAAAATCTAACCAGTTATTACTTTGAAATTACACTGTCTACTCAAGAAGTTTTTGGTGCTCCTGAAGAAATTCAATATCATAGCAATACTACAGTACTGTATTGCAGTAATATATATTAATAATTAGCATACAGGGAATTCTTGAAAAAAAAATTGTAAACTAAGGCATACCCGGTAAAAGTTTTCCTAATCTGGTATTTAAAATAGCTATAAAATATGCTCTCAAAGTCTTGAGTGACCACAGCAATGAAGAGAAGTGCCCTCTCTTTTTTTTTAAGAAAGCACTCAGATAACCAAGACATACTGTAATTATTAAGAAAACTGCCATACCAAAGGCTAAAATACTGAGGTTCAGACACATTTTAAATCACAGCATATGACTTCAAACATTTTTTTCCTACCCAAGTAGTTTACATTTGTTAGTAATATCATGGACATAAGCATACAACATCTAGTTCTCTCTGAGCTTAAAATGAGCCTAATTTGGAAAAAAAATCCTTGTAGTGTCTCTACTCTGTAGTGTATTAGTCACCCTATCTTTTACAGATTAAGCTCTTTGGCATTATAGGAGAAATCATCTGCTCCATACTGGCATCAAGCAAAAGCAGATTCATAAACTCTGCCCTTAATCTCTCTTTCAGTTTTCTTCCAATTAGAAACAATCTTTTGCTGATACTCTAATTAATACTTACACATTAAAATATTAGGCATTATAGCAGAAATCATCTGTTATATTCATGCATAAAGCAAGACCAGGTTTGTAAGTCCTTGCCCTTAATCTTTCTTTCAATTTTTTTCCATTTAAAAACCATCTTTCCCCAATACTATAATTAATGCAAATTATATTCATGATTAGTTAGTATTATGCTAATCTGAGCCCAAATTTCCCTAAATCTACATGGTGTTGTCTGAGTACCAGATTGCTTTGGGTTTCTAAGTAAAATTACATTAGCCTGCCAGCTGTACAAAACACCACGATAGAGTAGAAATCCAAGCAAATCATCAAGATTACATTAGTTTTGTTTCTTAATGAACAACTGTTTGCATTAGGGATTACAGACAAATTATGATTTTCCTCTCTGTACCCAGGCACCCACGCATCTGTTGAGAAGTTTCATTTTTTTTCCTGACTAAATAGATTGAGGAGAGCTAAGGCAGAGAGACAGGTCTAATATTTCACGTAATTGAATTTTTTTCCATTACAAAGCAATCAGCACTCTAGGGTTCAGTGCTTAACCTTGAATTTCTCTCTTCCACTCCTGTCTGGAATGTGGGAGAAACCTGAGCAGCTTTTTCTTTTTTTAGAGAGCTATCAGTCATCCAGCTTCTCCCCTCTTCCTACAGAAGTAGATTAAGTACCATAAAGTCATACCTGGCTGCTGTTACACTTCAAGCCTATTTCCCAAACTGTGCTGTTGCAATTCCCACTTCTTTGGTGTGCCACCAAACAGCATCATGTGTGGAAAATACAGCATCAGGCTCATGCCTCACAATCTGTGTTAACAGTGCACAGAGTGAAACTAAACCAGGCAAAGTTGGGTGATAATGAATGTGGTACCACCAAGACTGCTAATCTTTAAAGTGTAACACAACACAGTTCTGTGTACATACTCAATTTATCAGTCTGTTCAAGTTTGTCCCTGTTTCATGTCAAACTGCTGTAACATGCTTGTTATTATGTTCTGCTTGATTTAATTATGCTCCTAGTGTACAGGTTTACTCATTCTTCCATGCACTAATCTCATCTCCAGAACTCACACTGTGACAGCTCATTATTGTTGGAAAAAATGTAGGACACCCGATAGGAAAAGAAAGGCTCTGATACATTTATCATTGTGTATCAAGACCTCCTGATTACAAGATACAAGTAACAAGTTAATTGTGATCAATCTATAGAATTCAGGATAGTAAAGGGTGGGAAAATCACCATCTGTGTCTTGAATGACAACACCAAGAAGCACCAAAATAATTCTGGACCACTTTTTTCCTTGTGTCAAACCCTGTGCTAATACAATTCTGTCTTGGCCTATACAGAGCATCAGATGTATACAAATGTGCACTGAAAGGCACTGACACTGTTATTCAAGAAACTTAGCTGAAACCTCCCTTTCACTTCCTTAAAAAGATAATTTTAAATAGTTTCAATTACCTTTAGCAACAATATATGAGGTAAAAAAGTAAATTAAATGCCAATTATCTTTTCTATTCATAGTCAATAACCAATGTTCCAGATTTTCTTCTGCACTCTTTCAAGTTTCTTATTCCAAACTACTGCAGGAAAAAAAAAAACATGCTAAATCTTATTTTATACTCAGACAAAAGGAAAGAAATCTAAAAATACATGCATATGAAGTCTAAAACAAATGTTATTAATCCTGTCATGTTATAAAAGTCATTTGACAGCTTACGGAAAAACCTGAATTACTTCCAAAATGCTTTGGAAAAAATATTTATTAGCATACCTTGCCTGAAGCAGATGAGCTGCAGTACTGTCTTCACTGGGTCTTATTAGACGCAGCAGTTTAAATAGGAACAAGATGAAATCAGGCCTTCTACTTGAGAAGCTTCCTAAGAGCTAGTTCAAGTATTTTCACTTCCATACTTGTCACATTTTGTACTTTAATTTGCACTTTATTTGTGATATTTTGGACATTATTCTGCTGTTGACAATATATACAGATAATGGTAATTCAAATTAGTCAAGGAGGGGACAATCTACACATCAGATACCAGGAAACTTTTAATTACACGTCAGTATCATTTGAAATGTAGAAATTTACAAACACTGTATCAAAAATACCAGGAATTATAGGATGCAAATGAAACCATTCACTCCAAGAATTAAAAACATGTTTCAGAGGTTAAAGTCCTCTACAATTTCTGATGTGGTAAGAAGCATGGGATAAGGTAATTAGATGGAATGAAAACCTGAATAGTTAGTATGTTACTCAGTGAAGATACTCTGTCAGTTAATGATACATCAGTTTGCTTATTGATTTGTGAAAGAGCATTAACAATTAATTATATTCTGCTGTACCACTTTTCAGTGAGATGCTTTGACATAATTCTAGCAGCACTATGCAAAAACACATCTGGATGAAGCAGTCTGAAGATCACTGTACTATGTTAACTTTGGGTAAGAGTTTTTAGTAATTCAGAACTTATCTGTCATTGCAATTAACACATTCACCTTGTACTAAGGTAAGATTTTACACAAATTATTTGAGCTGCAGCATTAAACATAATGTAATTTTACCTGAGCAAGAATAAAAGGACTTCTGCCTTTGCTCACTGACAAATACTCCTCATCTGAGGCAGTCTCAGCCTTAGATGAAACTCATAACGTGTTCCCCTCTGGAATAGTTTCCAGATTCATAACTGGTTTCATTGAAAAAACCAGATTTTTATGACAAGTCACAGCATGAATTTGGAGCCAAACACAACACTGACAGGATTAAAGGTAAAAGCATGTTGGTGGGAATGAACTGAAATGGCTACTGAAGGCTTCAATAATAATTCAAATGAAGCAAATGTCTAATGCACTTCAGATTCTGCCCCCAGATTCCTATCCTGTCCCCAGACTTGCTAATTAGCAATACAAAGGATAGAAAGTTCTTGGGCTTTAGGATGGTAATATATACCCTTGTGGAGCTAAGGTTAAAGCCCAGGTCTAAAGTGGAAGCCAGTGCCACTGTTGTTGCCTCTGCCATGGTTCCTGGGTGGGCAGACATCGGCCTTTGTGCCAGACCTATGTAATACTTTCTACTAATACTGGGCCTGTGAAAGTGCACTCAAAAGTAAGTTTGACTGGTGAGTCAAGTAACCTGACAATATGCTTATACAGTCTTATGTGGACTGTATTATTCACCTTTCGTAACATGACATGGCTTTAGACTGCTGTTTAAGCCAGTGATATAACTGTTCTGTGAAAGTAATGGCTGATGCAATAACAAACTGTGGCAGTATTGTGGGCAGCAGACAAACAAACACCACCACAGTACCCCCAGTATCCTCAAGGATTCCACCGAGAAATCCTTGATTTGCAAACAAACATGCAGCAACAGTGCTGTGGCTGGGATGTTGAGGCAGTGAGCTCTGCTGAAGAAATATCAGCATGTCTGCAGGTATGTTCTGACAGACAAAAACTCCATCAGACAGTGGTACAGCAAATCTCAGTGGTTTCTGAAACTATATGAACTCTTGCTGTGAGGCAGGACAGTGATGCCATCATATGTAGAATGACCGTCATCGGTTATTTCCAGTGAAACATTCTTGTTTAATATCCTTTACTGTTTAACTAATGGGTGATTTTAAAGGTGTTATAAAAGCAGAGTTTTTCAGAGAATGGAAAAGTTAGTTAGAGCAAACAAACATGAGTCTTTGGGAGAAAATGGAATATGACTGTTTAAATGGGGTAACTTGGAAATGCCACAATGCAAAGCATTTCAATTATTGAACTGTAAAGAATCAGTATTGAAGGATTCATTTTGATCCTCTATTTGCTTTTATGGGAAACTTAGCTGCTGTACTCTATCCACAATTCTCAAGATCAATAGGTTTTGGTAACAGCTTTATTTTACAGATAACTTGGCCTAAATAAAAGACCACATAATTTCATTTGTTCAAATGTATTACGTGGAAATAGGCAAAAGTTCCTAATATATGGAAAAAATCAAAATCCTTGTGTCTCATTTGCGAGAGCATTGGGAAAATTTATTCCTAGTTGGACCTCTCTATGCACAGATACCCTTTGACTTACAAGAGAATTCCATTCACTTCCATTGGAAGGTAATATTCTTTGAGATTTCCTAGGAAGTGTGTCATCATTTAAAATGATGCTACATAGAAAATCTCCCCACCTGTAATAAATACGTTGGAGAAACTGACATTTCATGGTGAATATATTTGAGACGTGACACTGGACATTGAACCTCAGTTTAAAAATATAGATCTGTCAATGCACGTGCATACTAGTGCAAGGACAGAAGAACTTTAAGATTACATTGAACGTTCAGAAAATATTTAGGTGATATTGCAAGGCACAGGATCTGTTGAAGTATTTCATTGTATGGTTTTATTTAGAATTCTGAATATCTTTAGTAAAATTTTTAAGACAGTTAATTGCATCACTGTATAAGAGCACAGAGTGGTAAAGTTGCTAGTAGCAGTTCCTAAAGAAGATAAAATATACTTTCTAACACTATTTGGTTTACAGATTTGAAAGAGCTGATTTTATTCACTTTCAATGCAGCTTTTTATTCTTCAGACTGTCTTTGCCTTGACACTATAACCTGAGACTCATTGTGCCAATTGTAGCTAACACCCAGACGTCTCTCATGAGCAAAAACTAACGGAGTGACTTTCTCAGCTTATTTTTCACTAGTAACTTCTATTTCTAATTTAAATTGCAAAAACAAATTGTGGAAACTTTCTCCTATCTGTCTTTAATTTAGGTCTTCTATTTCTTTACTGGAGCTGTTCCGTTCAGGATTGTAAATCTATTGTCTTCCTCTAGGATCCTGCCAATACATATTAAAGAGTAAATGTGTTTCCTGCTTTGATATAATTTTCAATCTATCAGTGTCAGAGTGTAGAAAGTTCACCTTTATTTCTTCATGATTTTACTCAATAATCATTAACCATAAATTTTAAGTAGTAAACAACCTTTATATCACATAATAATAATAATTAAAAAAAAAACCAGAGCAAAGAAAACAGGTATCCGAGGAAAAAAAATTAAGCAACTGATAATTTCAGAAGAGAAAAAGCAACTTTGAGTTACAAAAGATTTCCGCAGGTCCTATAGAAAATTCCTCTACAACAAGGTGCCATAGCCTCAGTTATAGCATATGTTCAAATAAGTTACAAACAAAAGCTATAATTGAACAGGTACATGAAGTATCAATGTCAATTACATCTTGAAAACATTGCCAGAATAAGCAGACAAACGGAGGCACTATGAGACCCCCAGGGAAGAGTTCTCACTGGATGAAAATGTGGAGCACAAGCAGAAAGATTTTCTTTGCTGAGAAGGTGCTGCAACTGCTAAACACACAGTAGCAAATCTAACTGGAAATACATAGGTAACATGTGACTGACTGAAAGGGAAAAAACAGAGAGGAGTTAGAAAAATATGTGCTTTTCAACAAGCACAAATATATTTTTCTTGGATAAAAGGACACATTTTTTAAAAATCAGCAACAAAGAAGTATTAAAAGTAATCAGCAACACCTTCATTCTACACTAGTACATACTATTAGTATGTGCAAAATGTTAGTATGTGCACTGCTACTACATTTTTTCTTGATCAAGAAAGATTATTCCTCTGTTCCATTAAAAAAAATAAACATTAGAAGCAAACATGCATTCACTTTTTACAGTTCTCCATACAGATCTTTCTGACTTAAATAATCTAATTCTTAGTCATCAAAGTATACATTGCACCTGAGTCCGACATTTATTATAAGCTGAAACGTAATGGTTCTGAACAAAAACTAAAACCTATATACTTAAAGTGTCTCACAAATAACCATTCATATTCAATGAAGGAACTTGTAGTAAGTTATGTACACTGTTGGCACTTCCATGTAAGGATATGGATAAGCTTATGGATATAACCTTATACTCTTTTACCCACTACTCCCTCTGAAATTTATAGAATTAAGATATTGTGTTCTATGTCCATGAATAAGCACAGCATGTTCAATATGTCCACAGTTATAATGACATTTGTTTCTAAATCATTTAATTAAAAGTCATTATTGAGAACAAAGGATGCATTAACAAGCTGTACATCTGAACAACGGATGGAGTTGTTGTGCTATGAATATCATCTTAATCCAAATTAGAAAACTGCACAGATGTGCTGCTGCAAAATATTGATATACTGCAACTCCCCTGGAATGTGATTTACAATTGTGTTAAACGAAAAAGTCCACTAAGAGCTGCTTTATTAATAAATTTAGGATCGAAATAATTCTTTTTAATGCAGAAATATAAAATTTAAATTGTTATTATTTTAATGTTCATTTGGGATTATATGCCCTATTAACATGGCCTTAATACTATGTAATAAACTTTGTGTAGACAGACTTTTTGTTCCATGATTTAGTTGTGATGTCTCTGATCATCAGATCAAGCCATTAAGCATGAGGAAATGTGCAGTACTTACAACAGATCAGGATAAAACCTGTGATTGCAATACTTTTTTTTCAACCATTTGAATAGACAATTTTTCATTCTTTATCTCTGCTGCACATGCATGTAAATTTGTGTTCAAAAATAGGATTTTGATATTAGGAAGAAGAGATTTTTTTTTGAACATGTATTTTTATTCTATAAAATTGTATGAAAATGATATGAAAACTAGATATATAGATTCAGACTTTGGCATAGATTTCACAAAATATCTTTCAATAGATACCTCAAATGTAAACATCTGGAAAATTTTCCCATAAGAAAACCCCAGCAACCTACTAGCGATGTGACAAAGTTTTGTAAATAATTACTTAGGTTTTAATTTTCAGATCTGACAAGTGATGAATCATTAAATAGGTGAAGTCTATCACAAAATACCATTATGACTGTAATCTCATACTAGCCACTTGTCACTAATGAAGAGACAGTGAAAAAATATTTAGTGTTTATATGGGTCTTTCTCTTAATCACCCTCATCAACACTCCTCCTCACTTTGTAAATGGAGATTTTACAGAAAACAAATAGATTATTTCCCAGCTATACTGAGCTGTACTTGATATATAAGCTCTGTCTCTTCACTTCATGATCTTTCCCTCTCCACAAACTTAAACGCAAAATCAATATGATGCACAACTAACTAAGATGGTCACATTTACACTATCTAAAAGAATGAGATAATCAGTTAAAAATTCTCCATATATTCACTGTTAATTAATATATTAAAAGTTTACTTTTGTTTGCACTTGGTTGTTTATTGCATTCTCAGTAAAACTTTTGCCCTCTTGTGTTTTAGTAAATATGCCTCTATTCAGGAGAATACAGATGAAGAGTATGTAATTTCTGTTTGGTTTTCCCCAATATATTTATTTGTTATTATTGTAGCTAAACAAAAGAATATGAAGAAAATAAACAGTAAGATAGGAGACAATAAACAGTCAAAAAACTAAACATTCTTTCCATTTAATTTAAAGAGGAAGACAATGTTGTCTTTCTCGATGCAAATAGTTTCAATGTAATTACTTTAAAAAAAATCAAAAGAAGCCATCATTTTAGGTCTATTCAAATGAAACTTGATAGTAATATTTGCATGCTGCAAAAGTTATAAAATAGACAGCATATGTATAATGAAAAAACACCAAGTTTATGATGATGCCCATCATAATAGCATTTGTTAATTAACTTTTTTTATAACCATGAATAACCATCTTACACAGTATTTCCTGTTCCCTGTAAGGCATTTACAATTCAATGTTTACAATCATTGAAAAAAGGCAGAAGCAGAAAGCTGAATAAGTCTGTCTTTCTGGTTTATTCACTCAGAAATCTTAGTGTTTTACTTACACTGCACATTCTGGATAGAAATGTACTATAAATAATTATACAATAAATTCTGTGGTAATATCTTGCACGCTGTGACATTGAGGCATGAGGTCTTTCTTCTCTGAGAGAAAACAATTCACATTGAACATGAGTTTGCCTTTTATTCTACAACCACAAATTTAAAAGTTAGAAATAAGATGCAAAATAGGATGCACAGCTGAAGCATCATTTGATTTTTACCCATACTTAACAGTTTTTTCAAACTCCCTTGCTAAAGTTTGCATGAAATTTACACTCATTACAGTGAGCATTTATATTACCTGTATTTTACAGATTACCATTCAGGGTAAAATACTGGACGGAGTGAAAGTATTGATTTTCTTTTCCCTTTGGAAGCAGTGCCTTCTTACTGAAAGATGTTCTTAGAGAACATTTTATTCAACTTAAGACATGCTCCTTAAAAAAGGCAAGCCTTTGTCTATGCAATATCAAGGAAATCCGCTATGCAAACATTTCATGGTTCCTATGTCTAAACATTTGTCAGCCACTTTAGCAGCTCTTCTCAATAATGTACAAAGGCACATGAAGAAAGTCTGATTAAGGATCTAAACATGAATCTGACCACAATACAAACAGTATAACTCCCAGCAAAATAGTAGGTTCAGAAAACAGCTTTTTATAATCTACACTTTACTGTTATTTTAAAGTTACATGAATGCTTACACTACAGTAGTTCAACAAGTAGCAAAGACAGAAAAACTCTCCTTCCTTCTATTCAAAAAGTACAGAAACAATCACAAGTAATAAACATAATTTAAAAAAAATACTCCCTTAAGGCATGATACCCTCAATGAAGGCACGTATCAACATCCACCTTTGGAAAGATAACGAAGTCCTTGGAAAGCAGGGTAGGAAGGCAGTTACAATCAGAAACCTGCCTTCTGTCCAGCCACTGGGATGTGCTATCCACTGGTGCTCCCCAGACCCACTGCCCAAGAATAAAGTGCCCATTGTCTCATCACTGTACTAATTGTAAAAATGCAGCCTATGCAGTAAGCATAATAATTATCCAGACAAACAAGCAAAGGCAATCAATGAAGGAATGAAAACGGTAAAAATACCAACCAGACAAAGCAACCCAGGAATGAAATTAATATTCATAATGGAATGCAAGCCAGTCGAATGTCTCTTTCATGGCATGGCTATTACATACAAGAGACCATTGTCCACATGCAGTAAAATCAGTATATGGAGAAAATTTCACGTAGCTCTGCTTCAGAGAAAAGCTTTTCATTCCCAAAGTACTTGATCCCAGCTCCACTGTTTTCATGAAGTAAAGTTTTGGGCTTCTTTGCCTGGCAACATTAAAAAAGTTCTCTCTCAGGGTCCACCCTTCCCCGAGCTCTGTAAGGGCTTTTTTCCACCTCCCTGCTTTCATTTGCAGCTGTATAAATATGAACAAAAAAGCCATGCTCATCCAAACAAAGAAAAAATTGACTGAATATGCATATCCTCATTAACTAAATTTAATTATGACAAGAGGCATATTAATCAGTAGTTGCTCCAGTTACTGCATTCACTGGAAGGGAGGAGGACTCCAAATTAAAGGGAAGCGTGGGGGACAATCACACAGTGATTAGGAGGCTGCTCACAACATGATACAATACACTTTCTAAATAATTATTCAGAGGAAACAGAATAAAGAGGCAGATTGCTCTATTTTTAAGACCAACTCAAGAACAATTAGCCAAGAGCATGATGATGAGGCTGCTTTCTTTTTTTCCGTGACTGCTTCCATCTCCACATTCTCACACCAAGTAGCTTGGCAAACAGTAAAAAATTTGCATTTTACAGGGGAAACAAAAAGAGGGGGGGGAAAAAAAGAAAAAGAAAAAAAGAAAGAGGATAGGGAGCAGAGGAGAAGAAGAAAAATGGAGAAAGAAAAATCCTGCGCTGTACTGTTTTAAAAGGAAGGCCCGTGACCCTACAGCAGCAGAGAAAGCCTATTTAGCTCACTGTGATATTTAGGAGCTCTGGAGAGTCACTGAGCTGGAGCTGGAAACTGAACGCTCTGAACTTTGCAGCACATGCATTGCAACAGTGGAGGAGTTCAGAAAGGAAAAAAAAGGTTCCAGAGTGAGAAAAAAAAAGTTATCACACAAACTTACCATCCACCAGGTCCTGGCTGACATGTCATAGCAAAGCTGCCATTTTATGGAACTGTCCGATGCTTTCCCTGCCATTACGCTGCCAGCAACCTTCATCAGATGCAGCTCAATGGAAGATAAGACACCTAATCAAGAAAACATCAGCAGTGGCTTGCTGGGCTACATGTAGGCCAATCCTTATCACACTGCATCATGGGAAAAGCTCCTTTATTAGCAAGAACTCCAACCTCACTGAAATAAAGAAAAGGATCAGGTCTTTTTTGCCCTTTTTTCCCACCCCTTTTGTTTGAAGGGATTGGTGAAGCTAGCCAGCGTTCTTTGTGTATCATGTGTACACCAGTTTAGTATCTTGCAAGTGGGCGGCTAGCTGCATTGCTGGGCTACACAGACTTAAGCGTATTTGCATTCCTCTTGGTTGTACACTGTTTGACATGGTCCATGGTCAGCTCTGAGTATAAGGAAGGAGGGAGAAGAAACTACTCTGAATTAGTATTTCTATCAAGAAGGACATGGTGGGAGCCTGGCTCAGATGTCAGGAGCACATGTGTGTGCACGTGGAACTCGGCACTTGCACCCGCATACACATATGCATGGGTGGACACTCCCTGGAACACACAGGTAGCAGCTGCAGCTGGATGCAGCAGAGGCTGCCAAAGGCTGAAAACGCTGGAACTGGACATATGGAAACAGTTTAACTCTTTGCAACCAGCCTTTAACATGAGATAGGAAGGCTGGTAAGTCCTCCGGAGGATGGGGAGGGGGTGCATTTAGGATTTCAGTGCCACCATCCTTTCCCCCCTCCCCTTTCCATACATGCTCCTGATCTCCTCTGCTCTGGGTGATCTAGCTGGGAAGCGGAAGGTAAGTGGGCAGGGAACTATTTCAATCACGGCTCCCTCCTGCCTCACAGGTTTGGGTCATCTGCCCCTTCTACCTACCACCAGCAGGGCAAGAAGGCTTTCTTCCTGCAAGGTTTTCCATGCAAGGCTTTTTACTGAATGGAAAATTTGTGATTCCTTGAGGGAAGGGCTGGGATAGAACAAATAATTCTGTCTTTGTTTTAAAGTGTAGAAAATTTAAAGTACCTAGACAGCACAAAGAGGAAATCAGTAAATCCTGGCTTACACTAAAAGGGAAATACAAAAAGAACAGTATCTGCTAGTCCTGGCTGAAGCAATCAACATCAGTTTTACTGCTGCATTGTAGATTCTATATGTGCTTTAGCTAAAAGTCCCTAGCAAAAAAACCCAAACAAAAAAAATCCCCCCCTCCAAATTTCATAAATTTTGTCCTTAAAATTATCACATTAAAATAACATCAACAAAAACAATACTAATGTTTTTCCTTTTTTTTTTGTTTTCTGCTTCTACGATGGTCAACTCTGAGTTAATAATTCTTGCAGCTCAGAGCCCTTCAGCTAACTGGTCTGATGTGGCATTCATGGTCCATCTATTTAGGTTCTGAAACACTAAAAGTACCTAATGAAACTACTCCCTGAGCAAGACCAGAACTCTGACAACAGAAAAGCTCTGTAGCAACACCAGGCACATCAAAAGTTTAAAACTGTTTTTTCTCCTCCATGTGTGCCATTAAGGTTATCTGGCTGTCTCAGTTTCTCTATTGTTTTAAAGACACTGGTGAGGCCAGCATCAAAAAAGAGATAGACAAAGAATTAGTGAGAACTTAGGACATCCCAGTCCCTAAGTTTATATAACTCTTTTTCTGGAAGATCTCTGTACAACAGATGAGGATTTTTCATTTCAGCTAGGTCACAATGATCAATAGGGACATGAGAAAATTTTTGAATATTGGAAAATCTTTCTCTGGTCAGATGCTGTGGGATGGCTCAGCACATTTAGAGTGCACAGGAGGCATTAACTCCATCTCCATCCCCTACATCCTGATCAAACAGCCTGGCTTTGTGATAAACATTGTAAGGTATGGAGAGCACTAGCAGAAGAGTTTTATCCAGTTTTTGGCAGGCAGTGTACAGGCAGATGTCCTGAGGCTGAATCTTTCATGTGGCCTTCACTAACAGGCTCATCATGGCGGGACTGCAGATAGCAGTCAGCTGTGGATGCGAGATAAACACTGGACAAGATAGATGCTACAATTCACTTTCACACATAGCCCCTAACCTCAGCTAACAAATGTACTTGCCAGCACAAGGAAAAATGGGACTAACACGAGCAAGTGGATTTTCTGCAGTTTCCTACCACGGAGGTCTGATCACAGGTGAAGAAACCAACTGCTTCAACCACTAATCTGCCTTACTAGGGCCATTCACAAATCCCCAGCAGCATCGTGCTGGCTGGGAGTGCAAGCCCACACTTTAGGTAATCATGAGCCAGTTTACTGTGCTTAAAAGAGGATAAAAGTTTTATCACACTGTAGCTAGATGAGAGATCTCAGGCTGCTTTCAGATGTCTAGACCACACCAGATCCAATATTGCAGCATTTTCTTCTAACAATCCATCCCAGAGGAACACAGCTCCTGAAGTTTCAGGAAGACTATGCATGTCCTGTAGGAACAAGCACCACAAAGATATTTGGTTTTGTACATCCAGGAAAGACAGAGTCAATAATGAGCTTCCCTTCTGTTGCTGCCTGTTGCCTTCTGCCATTAGCTGAGAGCAGAATGGGGATTTCTGGCACGCAGGAAAACAATGCCTGCCGCACTGGTCAGGGTGTTCTTCCGATGCACATGCTGCTCCCATGCCTTCTCCTCCCTGCTGGGAAGTCTTCATTTCTCCCAGCCATGTCTGTTTTGCAGATGGGATTTTTTTAAAGGCTAATATGTAGGGAGAGATCTCATTTCTTATGCTGCTTAAAGATACAGTCATACCTAACACAGATTGAAATATGTAATTGGACTGGATCTTTCAGATGACCTCTTTTCCTGTCAGAAAAAGACAGATTTATGAAGAAAGCATATGGTATGGCTTGTGACATAATAGCAATGAATTACAAGATTATTCAAACTTCCATATTGGTAGAAGGGTGAGGGTTTTTTAAGTGGAATATCTTGAATTTTTCAAGTGAATTTGACCCAATATTTTTGGCTAAGCATATTTTTATGCATTTTCAAAGTAACAAAATAAATGTACTAGGTTCATATTTAAAATAAATTCAATGCAAGCAAGTTCAACCACTTCTATATACTGTCTTCTTAACACCTTAAGAAATAATTGCCCATCTGACTTTTCCCCATGGATTTAGATTTTCTCCAGGATGTCTTAGCTTTTTACTCTGCTCAAGGGGACAGTCCCATTTCATATCCGGAAGGGAACTCATAGTGAGCCTTCAGCAATGCTTTAATTACTTCCATAAGGTCCAAACACCTACTAATAGAGAGGTTCAAATAGAGAACTAACAGTACGCTACTCTGAAGCATAAGCAGTGCTGGCAGAGAGAGACTCAAACTAGTATTGTATATTTAAATAATTACAGAGAACAAGATCAGTGTTCAGATCCTGGGAAGACCTTGAAATCCTGAGGGTTTTATCCACCACTAGAAAAGCCTTTGATTTTCTTTGGAAGGAGAAAAACCTCAGTGATTCTGAAAAACTCCTTTTGTTATTGTCAGTCTAGAGCAGCAATTTTTTCAGTAGTGGATGGAGATAGCCTAGTGTCTGGAGGCTATCCATGGTACACGGAGACCCTTCCATTGGTGGTAATTCCCTTTCAAGAACAGTCAATCAGCCTGTGAGGAGACACAAATCAAGCTCATATTTCCTAGGAAACTTTTTATTTATTGGTCATTATGGAAGCCAAGCCATTGATATCAAGAGAAGACGTCTAACCACACATCACATTGACATACTGTCTCCTGTGGTTTTCAGTCATACACACCCGTACACATTCGTTAGTGCCGGGCTCAAGCTGGGAGACCAGTATCAGCTGTTTACACTGACGGATTTTACAGTTTTTAGGTATGTGTCTGGAAAGCCTCTCGGATGTTCCTTTCTTTCACCAGGTGCATATGTAGCCCTGTGTCAGCCCTTCGTGGGAACTCAAAACATCTGCTGATCTCCAGAGTCTAGAAGTTCTTGGGAGACTTCTCCATGCTGCTCCTCAGCATGTACTTTTCCTGTTTCTGCTGCTGTTTTCTGGTAAATACTTTCTATCCATCATCACTGGCATCTGCAAAACCCATTCAAATTAACCACACAGAGACACCCTTTATGGCACCAGGACTTTTAATTTCTATTAAGGGAGCAGTACATGGCTGCAGAAGCCTGACAATCTGTTTATATCAGCTGAGCTATGTACTCTGCAAAATACAAATTGGATGATTCCTTCATAATGTGTCAGTAGTGGTGGTTGGGAATAATTGCCACTAACTTTGCTTAGCCTTCCTATTTTTCATAATTTGATGCTGATTAAGATTCAAATAGGGGTTTTAAAAAATTAAAAATAATCAAGCCATGAGAGCACTTGCCCAAGAAACATCTTTGCTGACTGCCAGAGTGATGAATGCCATCATTCCTACCAAGCCCTTTACCAAGCATCTTATAAGCAGACACTTCCAACTTCGTACTCTCTTTCTTGTAAGAAGACATACTTTCTCTCTCTTGGAGCTCTCGGGTGCCCAAGAAGATAGGATACTCTCAGGAATATGGAGAGCTCCATAGTTAAATCACAAAGAGTCCTGGCAAAGAGGAACCAGCAGCAGCCAGAGCATCTTCCCTGAAAGTAAAAAAGAAGGCTGACTCAGAGGCCAACGGATAGTGTTCTTCCAACATCCTTCCTTTTTCTCCCATCATAAGTGCCTGCTAGTCTTCCAGGCCTAGCACAACCCTTTCTTGGGACAGGCAGAAAACAGGTGACAGGTGCCACCTGGGGGTGGACAAGCTGGCTTCTAAAAGGCTAGATACTCAGTTCCTAGACTGGTGACATTCAGGAACAAAAATAATGCTGATCTATTGGATGTAAATAACTTTTTGAAGTAATAGATGCTGAGTGCCAACTAGCAAGGCAGATAGAACAAAACAGTTAAGGAAAAACTGCTTATTTTAAAGTCCACATCAGACAAAATGAGAGGCAAATACGATGGTTTAATTCGAAAAATTAGTAACAATATTATTTCAACATATCCAAAAAAACAATGCACCTAGTGTATATGCTTGTGGGCTATAATACCTTGCAAAATGGACAGGAGACAGTCAGGCAATCAGCGCTGGAGATGCCCAAAACTGAAGTGTTCATTTGTACCTTCTAAACCAGTCTGAGAAAATTATTTACTTGCATTATTTCCATTGAAATAATTAATGTACAATAATGAATCCAATACACAATAAATCAAAATGCTACACTTTGAGCATTATTTTAAATTTATTTTTTAAAAAAGTACATGAAATTCAGTTGTAAATTTTCAAGTCTAAAAAAACTTTTCCTCGAAGTAAAACCATTATTCAAAGGTGGAGTTACACTTGCCATTAAAAAAAAAATTGATATTTAAGAATTTTGTGCCTCACATAAGTGTTCTCTATTCACTTAATGCCCTGTTCCATGAGGAGGGCAGTCCTTAATGTTCAGTACAGTACAATACTCCATCAATCTAATTTGTGGATTGGATTTCATCCCTGTGAGTCAGGTGAGAATCATAGAAATCTTAATTGTATCCTCTAAGATTTAGTGCTAAGAAGCCCAGTAATAAATGGATGTCATTATGCTGCCTGTTCACAATATTCTTAGAAGAAGGGATGGATTCTTTTCACCTTCTCTTTGAAGAGAGGGGCCTATTGATAGGCTTTATCAAACACACTGCACTTTTGTAACTGGATGTGGAGCACGCACTTTGCTTCAGCTGATGTCCAGTTCAGTGGCTGTCAAAACAGCCTTATCCACCAGGACCAAAACACCTGTGTGGTGTTCACTGTGCGCTAGAGTGGACAACAGTACAGTGCAAAAGCCTCTAGGGGAATTGGTGGTCTTATACCAGACTTCACTGCAAATCTGGGCAAAACAAAACAAAACAAACAAAACAAACAACAACAAAAAACCCCAACCAGATTCCAATAAAGGCTTCACAGCCAAACACATCCCTCATAAGTAACTCCTTGCCATTGCACTGCTTACCCATCCCATTTGCACGACTGTCCTCAAATATTCCAGTGTCTCAATGTGTCCTCACAGCCATGCTGAGTGCATTCAAGGTGGGCAGTTGTGCTGGGGATACTGCTGGCCCTCAAAGCAATCACCTGCCTCTGGAGTAAGTATGCCACTTATGCTGTTGAGGAACAACATATGTCACACATTTATCAGCTGACACAACTGCTGCTGTTCTCTCAACTAGCTCTATCCCACTTCTTTCACAGCTGTCAATTTCTAATAAGTTCTTGACTTCTTCAGGATACCCACTTTTTTTACGGGACATGTTAAATGCTATGACAAAGTCTGGATACATTTTCTTTATTTAATATGCCGTGGAAATCAATTATCTTTAAAAAAGTGTAGATGGATGGATTTTATTCTTCCTTTGAAACATCTCTACTGTATTTTAGTTCCATTTTAATTCATTTCCACAACTTCAATTGTTGCCAATGTATCTTTCTATGTTTTGCATTAAAAGTTTGTTTGATGTGAGGGGAGGCTATCTCCAAGACCTTTTGTGCTTTGTCTTCTCTTTTAACTCAGGTGTTGCCTTTGCTTGTAACCAGCCAGAAATGGAAACTCTTTTTTCCCAATTTGATAGACTTCAGAATTTTAATAATGACTTTGCAGTTCTGTGTGTGGGCTTCAGTTGGTTTTGTGTGGAAAGGTTCTGGTAGCAGGGCAGCTGCTCTGACAAGCTGCTACAAGTAGCCCCATGTTCAACAGAGCCAATGCCACTCAGCTCCAAGACAGACCTGCCACTGGCCAAGACTGAGACAATCAGCAATGGTAGTAGCACCTCTACCATAACATTTAAGAAGAAAAAAAGTTATTGCCCAGAAGTAACTGCAATCAGAGAAGAGGGGAGTGAGAGGAACAGCCCTGTAGACATCAAGGTCAGTACAGAAGGAGGGGGAGGAGGCCCTCCAGGCACCAGAGTTGAGATTACCCTGCAGTCTGGTGAAGAACATGCTTAGACAGGCTGCCCCACTCCAGCCCATGAAGGTCCCTGGTGGAGCAGATAGCCACCTTCATCCCGTGGAAGAGTGCATGCAGGAGCAGATGGATTCCCAAAAGATAGCTGTGATCCTATGGGAAGCCCACTGTGTGCAAGATCTCTGGTTCTGTGGAGATGGGAGCCCATGCTAGAGAAGGTTTGCTGGCAGGACTTGTTACCTCATGGACCCACACTGGAGCAGTGTGTTCCTGAAGGACTGGAGCCCCTGGAGCAGTTCATGAAGAACTGCAGTGCTTGGGAAGGACTCATGGTGGAGAATTTCATGGAGGACTGTCTCTTGTGGGAGGCACCCCATAATGGAGAAGGGAAAGGACTTGTCTCCTGAGGAGAAAGCAACAGCAGGAGCAACATGTGAGGAACTCACCATAACCCCCTTCCCCATCTCCCTCCACTGCTGGTGGGGAGCAGGTAAAGAATCAGTAATAAAATTAAGCCCAAGAAGAAGGGAGGAGTCGGGGGAAGGTGGGTTTAGGATTTTATTTACTCCTCACTATCCTCCTTTGATTTTGATTGGTAATAAATTCACCAAATTTCCCCAAGTTGGGTCTGTTTTGCCCATGACAATAATTGGTATGAGTCATCTCTCCCTGTCCTTTTCTCAACACAGGAAGTTTTCATTATATTTTCTTTCTCCTGTCCAGCTGAGTAAGGGAGTGACAGAGTGGCCTTGGTGGTCATCTGTCAAGTAGCCAGCATCAACTCACTATAGGGCTTCTGGGGCCATTCTGCCCAAAGCAAGCAGGTCTGACCCTGAATCCGTAGTCACTACATAGGCTGAGTAGTCTGCTTTTCTTCTATCAGCTGGTTAGGTGCGAGGGCTACCTACTCTTGGGTAAGGAGATGTGAGAGTTGATTCAGGATTAGCAATCATTGCTCTTTAGCTAAAGATTGTCCAGGTAACCACTTGGTATGGCAGATCACACCTGGGATGGGAAAAAGGTAATAGGCAATTGGCTAAGGGAGAGGGATTTTCCCATGTGGTTGAACATCAGCTCCAGGGCCTGACAGAAAATTCTTCAAGGGCAGAAGGACTGGGCATGGCAAGTGATTTGGTTTGAATGCTGGACAGGGTCTTGAGATGGCACAGCTGCAGCAGAAAATATGGACTCCGACACTTTTATTTGATGAAACAAAATTACTGAGGTAGTGAAATGCAAAGAAAGAGGAAGACCCTGTTCCATCTGCTTTCTTAAAAAAATATTTATATTTAGTTTCTGTATTTTGTTTCAATGTTTTTGCTGGAATGACATAAAAGGAACTTGTTATTTGACATAGGCACAGGTACTGGAGTCTTGTTTTGTTTGGGGACATCATGTATCTGTGTTGCTGAGAATAACACAGGAGTATCAGAGTAGGTGCTGGCTTACCTCTGAGTAAGACTTATGGTAACTTTCATTCCACCTGGCTACTCAGGTAGTAATGGTTAATGACTTCCCCATGATGAGTGTTTACATGGTCTTTCACATCCTCCTGCAGTTCACAGTCTGATTTTTGCTTGTAAAGAGGAAACTACAAAGTCAGAGCTACGCTGTATGTAGCATTTGGCTTTGTGGCATGTCTGCAATCACTTTTACTTCTCCATTTTCTTCACCAATCCATTTCTGGTAGGATTTTCTCCATTACAAATATTGTAAATCAATCCCCACAAATAGGCCAGGTCTAGAAGAAAAATTCCGGTGTGAAAAATGTAGTAAGTTTATTTCCTGTTAACCCCTGGACTGATTGATGTTTTTGACAGCATCTACCAGCAAAAGGGATCCTCCTTATTTTATGTTGATAGCAATCATAATCCCCTCCAGACACTAGGCAAAGACTTCTAACTTCACAAAGCACCAGGCTAAGTCAGGCCCAGAATCATTTTGTGATGAATGCTAATGCACTAGCTGGATGAGTTCCCAGCTGCAGGAACGCAGGAAGCACAGGAGTTCAGGAGTATGGTCAACACTGTTAGTCTGCAGCTGCAGTCACAGAGGTTGTACTACTCAGGAACTGAGCATACACCTTCCTTGGCATAAGGTCTTCTTTGGTCTTCCAATGAATCACCATTATGAGTCCTACACAGGGGGTATAGAAGCAATCTCTGTAGATTTGAGATGTTTCTGCTGGAGTTTCTGTTGTTAGAAGGACTGTACCTGCCATGATCTTCTTGTTAACATTCCCTCCTTCTCAGTTCTGATAGGTTGGTGCTGTCCTAACAGACAGCACTTCATGCTATTCCCCAGGTTGTAGCCTATAGTAGGCAAGCCAGATGGGCAAGAGTCAATGCAGATGTATTTTGCCTGGAGTTTTGGTGCCACAACATTGGACTGCAAGTAAGTATCTGTTTCATGCCAGAGGGGAGAGTTGACTTCTTCCAACAAAAGCAAAAGCTGGACTGAGTAGTTATCAGTAATCCTGTGACTACAGGCATGTGATTTAGGTACCATCTGTCATGTGAAAAGGGAAAGATTTCCTTGACCCTTAGTGTGAGGATATGTCCTCAACTCTTAGTGTTTGGTTTGTCTGTCAGCATCCTAGGAAAGCCAAGACCCTTGTGTCCAACCATTCTGTCAGTATCCCATTCTGGGGACCCTTCACTGAACAGTCCTGCTGAATCAGATGGTGGTTCAACTGACTTATTCAGAGACATGCACCAACGGCATTAGGGAGACCCCTAGCAAGTCTTCCCACTTTATTAGAATATGTTACTCATTACCAGCAACCACTAGTGCCTGTGAAGGACTCACACTAAGAGTTTAGAGGATAACTCAAAATTGTGACAGGCTAAGGTTTGAGGGTCGCTGGTGATAGTATCTGAACTGCAGAAACATATTAAAAGCAATACACAGATAAGCTCCAATCCTCAGTAAAGATATTCAACAAGCACTGAATATGGTTCTTACCCAACAGGTGTCCCTGTGGGGCAGAAGAGAAATTCAGCCCACCAACTACTCCCAGCAGTTACAATGGAGTCTTCCCCAACTTTTCCCCCATTCTTGACATACTTTTATACTATTTCTTTATGTTAGGTGGACCTAAGTTATATCAGTGACTTTAGTCATAAATACCTTTGTTACTGGTTGGTGTAAAATTCTCTCACTTTGCTTTTAAAGTCAAAAAATACAGTGTATTCCCAGTGTGGGATGGTCTTATGTTGGAGGTGAGTAACTTTGGGATGGAGGTGTGTGGTGATATTATAACTAGGCTTTAATGAGCCAAGTCCATCCAAAAGAGAGATTTTGCCACAGTTGTTGGCTCAGCAGCAAGACATCTTCTCCCATCTCCCTTGCATGACAGATGCTGAGGTTTACCGCTGCAAAGTACCATTGAGTTCCCCTCCCCGCAAGGATTTCTCCAGAACCTCAGTGCAGTGTCTCCACTCTGCTCCACCCTCTATTCCATTCCCCTCAGCAGGTGCTTATTGTCATACGAGGAATCATTATGGAGCTGCCAATCACATTCCATCCAGGAAATAGCAGTTGCATTTTATCCTGTAATTTCTGTACCATTATAACTTCTGTAAGAATGTGAATATAACTTCTCAGTTTCCTCTAATTTTACCCTCAGCCATCTCTCCATATGTGCTGAATGCCTGGTACTATTGTTATTTGACTTGTGAGTTTTGGCCTGCTTTGTCGTTTGGAGTTTTTTTCATATTCATGTTTCTGCATCTTCATTTCATTCAGTTTTACCATATAAAGGTTAGCATTATCAGCAGAGTATGAAGTAATCAAAAAACCTAACAAATCCTTTGCTGCCACATTAGGTACCCCACACCTACAGGAAAAGCAAACATAATGAATTAAAGTGCAAAGAGAGATCAGTGGTGCAGCACTAGAAGAAGCTAGACTCATTTCTTTCAGTTCTTCATCTTTCCATACCCCAGTGGAGCACAGAACATCAAGCTATAACAAAGAATATCAAGCTGCTTGTAAATGGAAAGAAGAGTAAAATTTAATTCAGTTCATATCTGGGAAAAATATTACCTCTCTGAAAATGGCTCCAGAGCCTCAGTAGTGTCTATTTTTTAAAGCTAGCTCCTAAAAGAACTTATATAATAATGTAGTTCAATTAATTTAAGCAACTTAAAATTCTAAGGACATAATAGACGAACTAATTATTCCAACCACTTAGCCAGCTCCTCTGGGAGATAACAATCAAAACATATTTAGTTCATGATACAGTCTTACCTTCAAATGCCCACATGCCTTTGTGAAATAACTGCACAAAACATTTGGATAGAGATAGCATATCCAGCAAAGAGCTCACTAAACACGAACTAATTTTACAAGGCTTATTTGCCATCCATTTTAAATGATAAATAAATACAGCTCATGTTATGTAATACTGGTTTTGTACATGACTACCACTGTAATACAATATAGACCTTCATATTCAAAAACTTCAGGAATTATAACTGAATGTGATTGGCCAGTAACGTCATGCAGCTGGAAGGTAATAAGCTAAGGTCTACCAGGACCTGAAGAAGCACACCAGTTGCCCACTACTCATGCAGCCCAGGTAAGAGCAAATGGACAGCTATAAAGTGGCTATCAGGTATGACTAACAGTGATTTATACCGGGGATGGGAAAGAAAAATCCCTTCAGAGGGAAATGGTCTGACTGAGAAGGGACAGGCTCTGAGAAATATGTACCTTGGGCTTGCACTACATAAATACAAACTTGACTCAGATGATTTTTATCAGTGGTGCTGCGCAGGTGCAATGCTCAGTTGAATCATTTCATTGGACTCAAATCTTTCTCCAGAGACTTTAACAGCAGATACGAGATTTTGTGGTTAACTAAAGCTGGTAATTTCGTGAAGTGCAAAAAACCAGACAGAATAGTGCCCTTGTCTTCAGACAATTAATTTTCAATCAGTTACAAGACTATGAATTAAAGTGGTTTTTTTATACACAATGGTAAAAAAAATTACTTTTTTGTGCTTGCACACATAACACAGCTTTAGAAGTACAAGACAGAATGAGAAGCACTAGGTGTTATTAATTAAGATCCACATTGGTTTATGCAATTCTTATTGAGAAAGTGCACTTGCATTTTATTTTAGGAATAGTTTAGGAGTACAAATCCAGTATTATTGATGGGAATATACGTAGAATAAGCAGCGATTTTTGTCCAGAAAGATCACAACTCCACTCTACAAATAAAATACTTCTAAGAAATGCAATGATATTTCCAGTTGGGATATTGAGAAAATTGCCAATCGCCAATTGTATCTGTAATATTCTTGTTCCAATGAAGCTACACTGGCTTCCTAACAGTGAGCTGCAGTGAAATTGGAGTGTATAGTGAAGAAAAAAGTGGAAATAGCCAAATTAAGTAATACATGTAAGTGACAGCATCCTCAAATGTCTGTCAGAAACTCTCTGCTACAAGTGAAGTACTGTTGGCAGGAAGGCTGGTCAAATACAGCAAAAAATGCCTTAAAAAAAAAAAAGTGGTTTATGTCAACTAAAAATTTCAGATTAGCAGAAAACTTATTATCATACGTTTCATGTGAATGTAAAGCTGACCTGAAAAATATTTTCTTTCACAGTACTGTAGAAATCCTGCCTTTGTTACTTCCTTTCTTACATTGGCCAATGTTGGACTGCTATAGCACAAAACAAAGAATGAATTGATAATTTCTGAAATTATTTACTGAATAAATCTGAACAACTGTAAGATGAGCACTGAAAGACATCATACAACGATGGCCTGAAAATTTCATCATGTAACTCCTGCTCTTTGCAATCTCACTTCAATTGGTAAACTTTGATACCCAAACAGTACTTTTG